>ML859467.1:14886-28359 GCA_009831015.1 Picea engelmannii | reverse complement strand
CTATATGTAGAAAATAGGCTGCAATACTCTCTTCTTATTTCATCTTAAGATTCTCAAATCGTCTTCTATGGGTTTGTAACTTTTCTTTCTTGACCTTTCCATCCCCTTCATATTTATTTTGTAACTTGTCCCATATTGCTTTTTCTTAAACACAATGCATGACTTTGAAAATTTTTGAATATGTCAGACCACTCATAATTACATTCATGGCCTTAGAATTATTGTCATTGAGCCTCTTTCCAACAACATCTACAAGTGGAGTTGTTGGAGTTGTGTAACCAATCTTGACTTCACTCCAAATGTCAAACCCAAGTGCCATAAAATAAGGTATCATTCTTATGCTTCAGGAAGCATAGTATGATCCATCAAACAATGGAACTCTATTTGTAGAGAAACCTTTATGTTTATCCATGTGTGTTGCATGGATTCACCTTCCAATGGTTAGACTCTTCCTAAAGGAACCTGGCTCTAAAACCGATTGTTGGCACACTTACTTATACTGAGAGGGGGGGTGAATCAGTATAAGATTGCTTTATGTTTTCTTACAATATTTATCAATTTATTACTTCACCAGTCATAAGTAATTAAATGAGAAATGTATACACAAACATACAATCCACTCTTACACAAAGATTTAATGTAGAAACCCAATAGGTAGAAAACCAAAAATAGATTATTTATAAAATCATGTAGGCACCAACCTATTGTTACAATATTTGTAGGCACCAACCTGTAGGAGACACCAATCTCCTCAGTTGAGCACCCACTCAACAATGCCTGTAGGCACCAACCTACAACTGCTATATATGTGGGCACCAACCTACAAGAGACATTAATCCTCTCATTTTTGCTATAATAAATGTTTCTAGACCCACGAAGAGAATCTCTTATGTTTCATTGTCACTGTCATCACATGAGTTGTTGTCCTCATTGGTATAGATTCTTCTCTTGTTTGAAGGACTTTCTTCTTTTTTTAGTCTTTCCCTTCTTGTACCTTTTGAACTTGGAATCTTCTTCTTTATTTCTATTTCTATAAGGGCATTTAGGAGCAAAGTGTCCTACTTCTCCACAATTAAAGCATTTGAAGGGAAGCTTACATTTGTATTTGTTTGTTCCTCTCTTGAGATTTCTAACAAAGTTAGCTTCTTCTGCATCTGATTCACTATCTGAGTTGTCATTCATTTTGTATTATTTTGTCTTTATCTTCTTTGATGCCTTGAAGGTTGCTTCATTTCTTGATGTATTTGCTTGGCTATGTCTTTTTGTCCTCATTTCATATGCAGTGAGGATTCAATGTACCTCATCCATTGTCAGATTGTCTAGGTCCTTTATTTCCTCAATAGTAGATATCTTAAAATCAAATCTTGAGGGAAGTGATCAAAGCACCGTTTTCACAAAGATGGTTTCTTGAACCTCTTCACCCAGTCTTCTAATAGTGTTGACAATATCATCTATATGTAGAAAATAGGCTGCAATACTCTCTTCTTATTTCATCTTAAGATTCTCAAATCGTCTTCTATGGGTTTGTAACTTTTCTTTCTTGACCTTTCCATCCCCTTCATATTTATTTTGTAACTTGTCCCATATTGCTTTTGCTTAAACACAATGCATGACTTTGAAAATTTCTGAATATGCCAGACCACTCATAATTACATTCATGGCCTTATATTTATTATCATTGAGCCTCTTTCCAACAACATCTACAAGTGGAGTTGTTGGAGTTGTGTAACCAATATTGACTTCACTCCAAATGTCAAACCCAAGTGCCATAAAATAAGTTATCATTCTTATGCTTCAGGAAGCATAGTATGATCCATCAAACAATGGAGCACTATTTGTAGAGAAACCTTTATGTCTATCCATGTGTGTTGCATGGATTCACCTTTCAATGGTTAGACTCTTCCTAAAGGAACCTGGCTCTAAAACCGATTGTTGGCACACTTACTTATACTGAGAGGGGGGGTGAATCAGTATAAGATTGCTTTATGTTTTCTTACAATATTTATCAATTTATTACTTCACTAGTCATAAGTAATTAAATGAGAAATGTATACACAAACATACAATCCACCCTTACACAAACATTTAATGTAGAAACCCAATAGGTAGAAAACCAAAAATAGATTCTTTATAAAATCATGTAGGCACCAACCTATTGTTACAATATTTGTAGGCACCAACCTGTAGGAGACACCAATCTCCTCAGTTGAGCACCAACTCAACAATGTTTGTAGGCACCAACCTACAACTGTTATCTCTGTGGGCACCAACCTGCAGAAGACATTAATCCTCTCAGTTGTGCTATAATAAATGTTTCTAGACCCACGAAGAGAATCTCTTGTGTTTCATTGTCACTGTCATCACACGAGTTGTTGTACTCATTGGTATAGATTCTTCTTTTGTTTGAAGAACTTTCTTCTTTTTTTAGTCTTTCCCTTCTTGTACCTTTTGAACTTGGAATCTTCTTCTTTATTTCTATTTCTATAAGGGCATTTAGGAGCAAAGTGTCCTACTTCTTCCACAATTAAAGCATTTGAAGGGAAGCTTACATTTGTATTTGTTTGTTCCTCCCTTGAGATTTATGACAAAGTTATCTTCTTCTGCATCTTATTCACTATCTGAGTTGTCATTCATTTTGTATTCTTCTGTCTTTATCTTCTTTGATGCCTTGAAGGATGCTTCCTTTCTTGATGGATTTGCTTGGCTATGTTTTTTTGTCCTCATTTCATATGCAATGAGGATTCCATGTAACTCATCCATTGTCAGATTGTCTAGGTCCTTTATTTCCTCAATAGTAGATATATTGGGATAAAATCTTGAGGGAAGTGATCAAAGCACGTTTTGCACAAAGATGGTTTCTTGAACCTCTTCACCCGGTCTTCTGATAGTGTTGACAATCTCATCTATATGTAGAAAATAGGTTGCAATACTCTCTTCTTATTTCATCTTAAGATTCTCAAATCGTCTTCTATGGGTTTGTAACTTTTCCTTCTTGACCTTTCCATCCCCTTCATATTTATTTTGTAACTTGTCCCATATTGCTTTTCTTGAAACACAATGCATGACTTTGAAAATTTATGAATATGCCAGACCATGCAAAATTGCATTCACGGCCTTAGAATTATTGTCATTGAGCCTTTTTCCAACAACATCTACAAGTGGAGTTGTTGGAGTTATGTAACCAATCTTGACTTCACTCCAAATGTCAAACCCAAGTGCCATCAAATAAGTTATTATTCTTATGCTTCAAGAATCATAGTATGATCCATCAAACAATGGAGCTATATTTGTAGAGAAACCTTTATGTCTATCCATGTGTGTTGCAGGGATTCACCTTCCAATGGTTAGACTGTTCCTAAAGGAATCTGGCTCTAAAACCGATTGTTGGCACACTTACTTATACTGAGAGGGGGGGTGAATCAGTATACGATTGCTTTATGTTTTCTTACAATAATTATCAATTTATTACTTCACCAGTCATAAGTAATTAAATGAGAAATGTATACACAAACACACAATCCACTCTTACACAAAGATTTAATGTGGAAACCCAATAGGTAGAAAACCAAAAATAGATTCTTTATAAAATCATGTAGGCACCAACTTACTGTTACGATATTTGTAGGCACCAACCTGTAGGAGACACCAATCTCCTCAGTTGAGCACCAACTCAACAATGCCTGTAGGCACCAACCTGCAACGACTATATTTGTGGGCACCAACCTGTAGGAGACATTAATCCTCTCAGTTGTGCTATAATAAATGTTTCTAGACCCATGAAGAGAATCTCTTATGTTTCATTGTCACTATCATCACACGAGTTGTTGTCCTCATTGGTATAGATTCTTCTTTTGTTTGAAGAACTTTCTTCTTTTGTTAGTCTTTCCCTTCTTGTACCTTTTGAACTTGGAATCTTCTTCTTTATTTCTATTTCTATAAGGGCATTTAGCAGCAAAGTTTCCTACTTCTCCACAATTAAATCATTTGAAGGGAAGCTTACCTTTGTATTTGTTTGTTCCTATCTTGAGATTTCTAACAAAGTTAGCTTCTTCTGCATATGATTCACTATCTAAGTTGTCATTCAGTTTGTATTCTTATGTATTTATCTTCTTTGATGCCTTGAAGGTTGCTTCCTTTCTTGATGGATTTGCTTGGCTATGTTTGTTTGTCCTCATTTCATATGCAGTGGGGATTCCATGTAACTCATCCATTTTTAGACTGTCTAGGTCCTTTATTTCCTCAATAGTAGATATCTTGGGATCAAATCTTGAGGGAAGTGATCAAAGCACTTTTTGCACAAAGATGGTTTCTTGAACCTCTTCACTCGGTCTTCTGATAGTGTTGACAATCTCATCTATATGTAGAAAATAGGTTGCAATACTCTCTTCTTATTTCATCTTAAGATTCTCAAATCGTCTTCTATGGGTTTGTAACTTTTCTTTCTTGACCTTTCCATCCCCTTCATATTTATTTTGTAACTTGTCCCACATTGCTTTTGCTTAAACACAATGCATGACTTTGAAAATTTCTGAATATGCCAGACCACTCATAATTTCATTCATGGTAGAATTATTGTCATTGAGCCTCTTTCCAACAACATCTACAAGTGGAGTTGTTGGAGTTATGTAACCAATCTTGACTGCACTCCAAATGTCAAACCCAAGTTCCATAAAATAAGTTATCATTCTTATGCTTCAGAAATCATAGTTTGATCCATCAAACAATGGAGCTCTATTTGTAGAGAAACCTTTATGTCTATCCATGTGTGTTGCGGGGATTTACCTTCCAATGGTTATACTATTCCTAAAGGAACCTGGCTCTAAAACCGATTGTTGAAACACTTACTTATACTGAGAGGGGAGGGTGAATCAGTGTAATATTGCTTTATGTTTTCTTACAATATTTATCAATTTATTACTTCACCAGTCATAAGTAATTAAATGAGAAATGTATACACAAACATGCAATCCACTCTTACATCGAGATTTAATGTGGAAACCCAAAAGGTAGAAAACCAAAAAAAAAAAAAATTATAAAATCATGTAGGCGCCAACCTATTGTTATAATATTTGTAGGCACCAACCTACTCTTACAATATTTGTAGGCACCAACCTGTAGGAGAAACCTATCTCCTCAGTTGAGAACCAACTCAGAAATGCCTATAGGCACCAACCTACAACTGCTATATTTGTGGGCACCAATCTGCAGGAAACATTAATCCTCTCAGCTGAGCACCAACTCAGCTATGCATGTAGGAACCAACTTACAACTGCAATATTTGCAGGCATCAACCTGTTGGAGACACCAATCTCCTCCAACTATCAACAATACCAAATTATCTCTTTACTTTGATCCTTCACCTGCATAAATATGTTGCTATGTCCTTGTTGTCAGAGCACTCTCTGCCAGTTCACAATCTGCATGACTTCAGATGTTCCTTAAACCTTGCACCTCCTAACCACCATTAGACAATCACATTTTCTTCTCTTTCATTCTCTCGCATCCTCGAACCTCTAAGCCTCGAATCTTCACTTCCTTATCCTTACACTTCACACTCTCACTCTTCAAAGTGATCAGGGCATCATTATTTATACCAAGCCCATATACCTAATTCTTTTTCTCTATGCCAAACATCATGTTTATGGGTCGGCTCCAAATCCCTTTGGCTCTTCCATTAAAATTGGGTTGTACAAATCCTTTGAAATCCGTCTCAATTTCATTTCCATCACACACGATTGATTCACTAGTTACAACACAAAATATTAACGCTCAGTAGCCATCGGATTAGTCCTTGAGGTCAATATCGACCATCGATTTGATTGGTCCAAATCACTACATATTGAGTCCCTTGGTTATCAGGTATCGGATCATTGAAGCATGCCAAGGTTTCAAACAATCATTGAGGTCTCGATATGGAACTTTGCTTGTGGAATCTTGTTTCATAAAGTTGTTGGTGGGGGTTGACCCCAATCAAATTACACCACGAGACCACCGGGTCACCGACCTCTTGAATCACACACACAACACCTTTTAACCTCATCACTCAATGACCATTGGATCAGGTCTTTGATTAGATCTCAATTGTTGATCCATTCTCACATAGAACAAACCTTCATCCCACAAAAATCGTCTGATTAGATCTTAGAATCAATCTCGATTGTTGATCTAGTTCCCCGGATATCGAGACCAATGGGCCTATCGGGCCCCAGGACTTCAAACTTTCACCTTCAAATTTTTAACATGGTCTAGTATCTAATATGGAACTTTCTTGTGGAATCGTATCACCAGACGATCAACCAACCAGACCACAAGGCCCTGGGAAATTCAACTTTGCACCTTCATTTGCTCCCTAATATGGTATGTCAGGCCACCCGACCCCTAGAATTTCAAACACATGTCCCTTTAACTTTTTCCCCGATCTAGTATACTGGCCCACCGGGCTCATCAAGTCACTGCCCCCTCGGACCTTCAACTTTTCACCTCAACAATTTCTCCCAATCTGGTATGCCACCAGGCAATCAGCCCACTAGGCTCGTCGACCTACCAAGCCACCGGGCCCCAGAAAATTTAGCATTGCACATTCAATCATTCATCCCATATTCGGTATACCAATATGTTGGACCCCACCACCAGGGTATCAAACCATCGGGTCACCAGAATCTCTTAACGCTATATCTCAACTATTGCCCCAATCTAGTATCCTATATGATGTGGCAGATGTCGTACTCTCCTCATGGACTCCTTCTACATGTGTATTGGATGATGTGGCACCAATATGTGACCTGACACATGGCACTGAATGTTGTTGCTAATATCACCTCCATGTGGAGCCCTACTATGTGTGTTGGATGACGTGGTTGCTCCTGTGGCTTTGATGTGGCATTGACCACCAACCCACCGGCCACCGAGCGCTTGGGACTTCAACTCTATGTTTTCACTTCAATCTTTCGATATGTGATATGATGGGCCCCATGACTTAAAATTTAATGCCTTACACAGGGTTCCATAACTCTTCCATTCACATTCAAACTATGTTACTTCACCTTTTCATTATATACCCATTGAAAAAAATTTTCCTTGTGCATGTGGGATTAATTGCCTTGTCATGTTTGCTTCAATCTAGCTAATCTATCCATCGAGCACCGAGACCTTCCTTTCATTGCTACTAAGACTTGCAATGGGATCGTCTCGTCTAGATTTCCGTCACTCAATTCCTCCTTATACATGTGCAACCCCAAATTTATTTCTTGCCTAGTTATCTCACTTCTCTCTTTCTTGATCCAGGGTAAACACACATAGCCCTGTACACAAAAACTCATTAACATGTAAGAACATTCAATTTGCAGTATGGACGGTGTCTTTGTTTGTTTGGTCCGATCATATTTGGCCTTAGTAGTCTCCCCTTGTATTTGACATCAATGACAACAATTTTCAACAGAAGGTATTACATTAGTAAAGTTGAAACTATTAGTAAATCCAAAAGAGGTAGAAGGGCGGGGGATGAAGAGTATCCACGTGTTTGGATGGTGTTTACCTACTAAAAGATTCTTGATATTGATGCAAAACAAAGGCCTTTTGGGGGAAAATAATGTATGCAAAATATATAACACTAGAGACAATCGAGGACACGACAAGGAGAGAGGTGAAGGATCATGGTGTGGCCTTAGTTATCTAGAAGGTCCTAGTGACAGCATTTCCATTACTAGTATGGATCTCTTAAAAATGATCTACATAATCTAGAAATATACAACTTAGTAGATGTCACAAATCAAGGGTCTAATTACATATGGAATCAAGGTTGGAAAATTTCTACATGGCTAGATCTTAGAAGGAGATTAGTAGATGAATGACAACGATATATTTATAATTTAAAACATTGTGTCATTAGACTAAAGAATAAATGGCAAAGATATATTTATAATTTAAAACATTGTGTTATTAGACTAAAGAATGAAGATGGTGAAATAATATGGAAACAAAGCTACAGGAAATTACACTACAAAGTTAGGAAGGATATGAGACAATAATAGAAGATGAATAAAAAATGAAGAAGAAGGAAGAAAAAAAATGGTGGTAGAAGTTAATATGGAAGTTGAACAATGCTTTGAAAATAAGCATATTTCTTCAATTGGATTTTGGCTTTATCCATGTTGACTTGGGATAACTATATGAAAAGAAATTGGCAAGGCCCTATGAGATGTATACTAAACCAACAAGTGCCACTGTAGTAGCAATGTCCCTGCCGAAAAACTTTGTGCACATTGATTCACAACAGCAAAACAGAACTGTGCACTTTGTGCACATTGATCCACAACCGCAGAACAGAACTGTGGTTGTCGGCTAAGTACATTAAGTGTCAATGCAATGTACTATGTACTATGTCAATTAAATTTGGTCATTATTCTGTATATGTACTAAGTCAATTACATTATTTTGTATAACTTAATACAACGTTTGTGTTGATTACATTTTGTCATTCTGTATAACATGATGAATACAATGCAAAAGATGGCAATACAAACATTTTTAATTTTTGAATAGACTAATTCAAAACCAAATAAATAATTGTTGGTAAATGCTTCAAAATATTAAACACCAAAACCTGTATTATAAAAACAATATTAAAATAGTTAAAAAACAGATAAATAATTTCCAGTAAATACTTAAAAAAATTAAATACATAGCTTATGTTATAAAAACCGACGGTTGAGCGTGGTAGGCCTGGACATGCATGCACGTTTGATAGCCAACCTCAATATCGACGGTTTTGAATGTGGCCAACTTGGACATGCAGGTCTTAGTGCCGCTCCTCTCTTGAGCTTCATGAGCAGTTGAGCCTGCTACAATAGAGAGTTCAATAAGGAGATTTTATTTTGGTTTTAAAATTCCATAACACTGATTATGTGAATGGAATTTCAAAATGTAAAAGCTAAAGAAATGAACAAGTTGCAGCCTGGTTTAGTCCAGTCCATACTATTGAATGTATTAGCTTGCAATGGAAGACTACCTAGAGAATGTAGCTATGAGCCTTAACTTATAAAAGGTATCGACCACAGACATCAATCACTGTAGGAATTCAATGAGTCGGATTGTGATATGATGTTGCGATGATCGTGGGATTGTGTGAACCATGTGCATCTGCCATATGATACAAAAATCTTGTGCAAATTTTGGGCCATTACACTAAACTTTATTCCAAATAAAAGTCTTTTCGTTGCAGGCCAAGTCCTATTCAAGATATCGAACACAAATAAGGAGAGGATACACCTTAAAAAAAATTCAAAGATGTTGTTAATTATGTTAAGTTAAATACAAAAGGACATGCATAAATAGGTGTTTAATAAAGTTTGGTGTTTAATATGCTATTAACTATAAATTTTCAATGAAATATTTTTATGTTGGTTTAAACATTTTTGGATAATGTAGTTTACATATTAATTAAAAGGAAAATTGATAAATGTTATTGGTATTCAACAAACAAAGCCTCTTAAAGAGCACAGTGAGAGATGAGCACCTTGAGAGCAGGCAATGCAACGCTATTTTATATAAGTATTTTATAACGCCTAAAGGAAGGAGAGATACTTATAACCAAGCATTTCCTAACATGTTTTTTAGATAGATATTTTGTAACACCTTGTTTCCCCCAATCTGTAAAAATAACTATATTGGCCAAGAACTATGGCAAACTCAAAGATGTGAATGTTTGATTTGACGGACCTTTGTATAAAAATTCGATGAATGTAAACTATGTTATGAATATGTGTTGCATGACTGTTGGGAGGGGGGATGTGCTAAAAGAGACCACGATGGCTAATAAGAGGTGGTGGAGGGGACCTGGAATGGTTGCGTTAACTTCCACCGAGCCAGTGTCATACTGGTTTTTACTTGCTCAAAGACCAAAGCAACTCTCTGACCCTGGAATGGATTTCCCATCAGATTGGTAAGTGGGGAGGCTCCTCACGAGTTAATGAGGGGATGGGGTGAACCACCCATCCGTAAGAGCACTCAGACCTGACCATGGATGGGGAAATTCATGCCACACGCAATCTTGCAAATAAAAGGCAAGAGAAGAAGTGTGGTAAAGGGTAGAGGAAAAAGCACGCACGACAGGGATCACGGAAGAGAATGGGAGAAACTCTGGAAACATAGAGAGTTCTAAACACGGGAGAAGGAGAGTAACCTTCGTCCTGGATTATTTTTCTGTGTCAGGAGAAGGAGAGTAACCTTCGTCCTTGACTTCCGTTGAGCTGGAAGTAGGAGACTGAATCTCAAAGCATTGAGCTCGGGGGTGGCTAGTGGTAAATCCGTTTGGAGTCACTGAACTTACAGTTGGGTGGAAATGAGCACCCCTCTCGGCAGTTGCATCACGCCTGGTGGATCTGATAAGTGTTTTATACCTTGTATTTTGAATTGAATATCATGAATACATGCTCATGTTTATATGTTATAATGATTTCTGTGTGGAATGATTGCCTGGTGTTTTAGACTGAAAATAATGGACGCATGTGTATACTTATATGCCATAGATGGTTTCTGAACAAATGATTAAGTCTGGGGCATGAGTTCACTCCACCGAGAATTGTCTTGTTTGCTTGATTCTCATAATATTCTGGGAAGGCCCCTCGAGAGCACTCTTCCTCGGGAATTACCCCATAAACCTTGGAACCGTACCGAACCTTTACCCAGAGACTCGACTAAGATCAAGGACAATTGCGCAAGAACCGTCTGAAGGTTCATACGATCCGGGTATGGAAACCTTATGCAAGAAAGAGTAGCTCTCTAAGGTCTCGGAGGTCTCGGAGTCGTGGGAGTTTGAAGCTCGGAGAGTTGAATTTCGTGATTCAAGATCATAAGGGATAGAGAGTCCAATTATAGAAAGAGAATACCCTATCATTTGGTAGACGAACGGTCGAAATCCTTTCGAAAATACCCCAGATCTATCAAGATCGATAGATCTAGAGAAAGAGCGCAGGTGTTAACACCTCGACCCTTTCAGCCTTCGCAAGTAGTGATGGGATCCAGGACCGTAGATCCAAGGATATCTCAGAGCTCTATCGACCGTCAATCTTAACCTTTGCATAGGCAGGAGAGTGGACTCGACAACGTCTCGAAAGTCCTGAAGTATTCAAAATCGTCCATCAACACAGGACGCATGGCAGTCGGGTAGCATTTCGTTGACTCGCGACTTGGAGTGGTCAAGGGTAGGACTGCACGAACTCACAATTCACGAAATCACGACATGATCATGGTCGTTGGATCCAAGCCACGAGAAAACCGTTGGATCAAAACCTCCGCGTGGTATCGCATATCAGGGGTTCAAAGGTTGAAAGAACTTCCTTTCGAATGAAAAATTCGCGAAGTGTTGAGCACCGAGGGCTCGTGTGAACATGTGGTACATCCGTTTGGTGGGGACCGCGTGGTTGACAGGTGGCATAACAACAAGCACCCAGAGAAAGGTGGAAGAGGGTGGCAGGTGGTGGACACATGTCGCCTGGGAAAGAGTCAACCCATTGTTGACTTATCATGGCTCGGGGTTTCGCAGGATGAAGAAGTTGCACCTTGATCGCTAAGGTCGTGAAACGTCGAGATCCGAGGTCTCGTGCGATGGGTGATAGCGACACAACTCGTAAGCAGAGTACAACAAAGGAGACAAGTGGCGTGTACGCGTCGCTTGGCAGATTCCACGTAACGTTGACCTCTCGCGTCTCAGGGATTCGCAAAGGAGGAGCATGAGGGCTCAACACTCCAACTAGTGAATTCGCGAGTTGCGAGTAGTACTAGTGTTTAGCCTAGCCTACGGTTACATGTAGCAGGCGCTAGTGAGGAGGGAGCCATACACGTATTGTGTCTCGGGTATCGACGTTTGGAGAAAGAGGAGTCGAGAACCTTGAATCCCAACTCGCGAGTTGCGAAAGGTGCCTACGCTAAGGCTAGGTTGTGGTCGCTTGAAGGAGGATAAGGGAAGGGATGGTCTGCGCTAGGCCCATAGAAATCTCGGGGATTTTGTTCCTCAAAGAAAAACACGAAAAATATAGGTTGTTGTAGTGGGTGTGTGACAAATTGGTACTAGAGCATGGTTACAACACTTGGCCTGCTTGGGCGCATGAACGAGTTGCGCAAAAACTCCATTTGAAGTACTCTTAAAAGGAGTAACCCTCTATCTCAACCCCCCTTTATCAAAAGTCAAAGTTAAGAATGAAAATTCCTATTGTGTGTATGCATTTGAAAAATAAGAATTATGCGCTAGTTATAAATGAATATAAATATTGACTAACAACAAGTTTTTTTCTTGCACACAAGCGAATGATCAACCACGGGAAACTGCAGACACATAGAATGGTGATGCACCACAAAGTGGGTGATGGCTCCCACAATAGAGACGAAGATTCTGACGAAAGGAGAGCAGTAGAGACCCCTCCATATCTAGATGAGACTGTGAGGATCCTCATGGTCGAACTACAGAGCTGCAAGGCCGACAACGAGAGGTTGATAAAATAGCAAGAGAAGAAAATAGAAATTAATGCAGTCTTGTTGCATAGTTTATCCAACATACAAAGACAATTGCAACATGGACCTGACACCAGTCACGCGGACCAATGACAAACAAAGAAAAGTCAAAGTCCACCTGAGATGCGGAAACATGGTCTTTTAAGTGGCCACACTGGGAAGAGCACCTCGAGAAAGGTCCACCCCAGAGATAAGGGACAAGCGTCGGATGATTCCTCTAGAATGGAAACTGGCGACTTGGAGGGATCTTCTAGTAGCAGAACTAGTTCTTATTCCCGAAGAAAACGGAAGAAGCGAAAGCATTCCAAAAGTCATAATCTCAAAGAATTCAAGAAGGCCAAACCACCCTCTTTCGATGGTGAAATAAAGAAGGGGGAGGAAGCAGAGGCCTGGCTGCTTAGACTAAAGAAGTATTTCAGAGTCCATGACTTCTCAGAAAACTTGAAGGCCCAAGTAGCCACTTTCAACTTGAATGGAAAGACTTCCATTTAGTGGGAATACCTTAAGAATGTAAAAGGGATTCACGAAGAGGACCTATCTTGGGAACGGTTTGAGAAATACTTTAGGAATAAGTATATGTTGGAAAAGTATTTCGATGAAAAGACTAAAGAATTCTATGAACTCAAGTTGGGGCAACGCACCATATAGGAATATGTCAGCAGCTTCCTCAAGTTGGTGAGGTACGTACCCTATATAAAAGCAGAAAAGGAAAAGGTGCAATGATTCATTAGTGGACTACCTAAGGACTATCAGAATAGGATTGAGTTTGACGAGCCAAAGACCCTAGAAGACACTATCTGAAAGGAAAGATATTGTTATGAATAGCTTGGGCATCGGACAGAACCTCGCGAAGGCTGGAAGCAGAAGAATAGTTTGGGATTCCAGAAAAAGGGGTTTAAATCCCCAAGATTTAAAAACTATAAAAAGGACTCAAGGATGAGCTTCCCAACCCGAAGTGTACACCAG
>ML859465.1:27019-37450 GCA_009831015.1 Picea engelmannii | reverse complement strand
GCAAGGTTCCCAAACTTTGATATGCGAAGTCGCGAAACGGTTTTAAAAGTTTACCTAGGTTGGTGTTAGGGGTAAGTCACTTTAAACCCTAGTTAAGCATCGTCGGGGTTTCACGACTCAGTGATCGCTCTCCCAAAAAACTATACCTTTGTAGCCCCGAGTCGCGAAGTCACGATTTCTATTAATTAAGCATGGGTTAATTAAGCACTTAAGTCAGATCACGTTTTTTCTTTTTAAACTAAATCACATCATCGCTATTTCAGGTTTTGGGGGCTTAAAGGGTAGGAGTGAATTCTCCCAATATGATGAACGTCGAAAAGGGGAAATTAAAGACTAAAAAAAACTTAATTAAAGGAGATAAGCAAGATTAATCGATATACCAATGAAATTTTTAACACGCACCGTCTGTGGAGTAGTTTTAAATGTTTTTTGCGTTGATTCGTGCTATGACTCGTCAAACAATTATGGCATTTATTTGTACTACAACGAGGTGACAGATAGTAGGATCTCGTTTTTACTGCTAAATATTTCTTTAAGCGATTTGACTGTTTTGTTCGCAAGGACACGAGGGTTTTAAATGACTAAGATAAGGGGTTTGTTTCATTATTTCTATTTTATTTCTATTTTGCGCACAGAGCTTTTTCATCAGGATAAATTTTGTCTGTATTTACAATTCTTACTACAGGAGATCTGCATACAGAATTATCTTTCATGGCTCCATGAAAGGTGTTCAAGGAGGCTGTCGAAATTTCAGGTCAGGGCTCCAATGTTGTTTTTGATACTTCACCCCGAAGTATTAATACTGTCAAAACCTGGACATACATCTCCGACATTCTTCAGTCTGAATCGGTGAATTGTACAGATGACTCCAGCGATAATGAGAAGGATGATTTGGCCAGCAAATACAAAATCATCATTCAGGCAGAAATGCACAAAATAGAGGCAAGACCACGGCTCCTCCCCTATTACAATATGATTAGATGGGTGCTAGACCATGTGGATATCCCGACCAGAACTATTATCAGCAAGTAAAAGGTGATGATTGGGACTTTTAGACCAGAACATTTGCAGGAAATGTATCATCTATCACCCACACCAAACTTTGTGTACAATGTTGAGTTTCTGGAAGGTTTCAAGGAGAAGGAATGCGAGCAATATGGCATAAACTTGTTTGATTTGATCAGGGATTGGATTTCACACCCTGCAAAATTCAGGGCGGATTCTAATGGAATTTATTCAGTCTCCTCCTTAGAGCCGCCATTCAGGTATATAGCAATGATGGTCTGTAGGTTGTATGGGAGGGAGGAAACCACACACTTTTTCCTCCCGTGGGTGCCTCTGATTCATACAGTTTCTAAAGGGATTTCTTTTGACTGGGCCAAATTGTTGTCGAACTGTTTAACCAGTCGAATTACTGAATATTTAGCGCAAAAGGCGAGTGGGAAAGCAACTTCAATTTTCATGTCTGCCTACATCGTGGATGCCATTTGTTTCATTATGCCTTTCCCTCTAATGAGATGGAGTTGGACTCCATCTAGTACAGAGCCTATCCATGTCTACCACTTGAAGCTTTGGGAGGATATCAGATAGTGTCATGACCAACCTAAGCAGCGTGGCAGATTGGTATCTAGAGACCGAATTTTTGTATATCAGGGTTTTCGGCACCTCTGTCCCTCCATATGCCCTCCCACTATTCCTGCCAGATAAGATATCGTGCTGTGAGATAGCCAAACAATCTATGCTCGATGAAATAAGCAAGGAGCTCAAAGGAGTATCAAAAAAGGTATGGCCTCCCTTCCCTATTCGTATCGGTGCATATTCCTTGTTAGATTTTGTCCACACCAAAGCTGAGGCTGCGCATCTGGAAGAAATGAAGCTGGTAGACATTGAGTTCAAGAAGCACGACCCTAGTAAGGTTGTGAGCAATCACTTGGCAAGTTGCGGCCTGAAGAGGTATGAACACGAGGATTCCCCGAATGAGGAAATATTCTGGGACGTGAGGTCCTTGGCTGAAGTCCTAAGTCATATTCAAGCCTTTCCACCTGGAGACATGACTGAATTTTTAAAATTTTGGAAACACTGACAGAGTTGTCTCCCCCAAATTTTACAAGGTGAAGCCCCAGAGCTTCCAGTTACAAAGAAGACGGGAGCCAAAGGTGCAAAGGACTCGAGTTCTAGCGGGGAGAAGGACTAAGGGAAAACCAGGGAGGCTGGAACCTCATAACTAGGAGCCGAAGTCCCCCAGAAGTAGGAAGGAAACCCCGAAAAGGGCGCACCAGGCAAGCAGGCCCAAGGCCAAGCAGAGATACCTTCGCAGAGATCGGGCGACTCACTTTCACTCATGCCAAATGAGTCAGTTACAGAAGTCACCCCGAAAAAAACATCCAAGCAAATCGGCAGTCTGATTGCTATTGTCACACCCTTGCAGTTCACAAAGGGGAATCTTAACGCAGGATGGATTTTCAATGAAGAACTGATGCTTATTTCTATAGAGAAGATGCCTCCCAATGAATTTTTCTTTGAGCAGAAAAGAAAGGCCGTGGTAAGGCAAGGATTTTATCAAAAAGGGAGCGTAGTAGCTAAAAAATTTAAAATCATGACAGATGGGAAGGTCGCAAAAGAGGGAGAATTTGCAGAGGAGATAGTCAGGATGCTAGGGGCTTATGCTACAACCAATCAGTACTCAGTTGGGACTTTGACGGCCCAGTTGAAATGAAAGAACCTCCTGATCAATAAACTGGAAGCTAAGGTGGCTACTACCGAAGCGAATGTTAGGAACGAGGTGAGCAGGAGCCTTGAGGAAGCCCGAACAACTGACCTGCATGAAATTGAGAAGCTCAAGTCCGACCTCGAGCAAGTGTGCCAATCACCGCAAACTATCCAAACACAAATAAGCCAGTAGGGGCAATAGATTATAGAGTTGCATTCGAAATTGGAGGTGGCCGAGAAACAGGTTGTAGACATAAAAGTGTTCAGATTGTAGGTCGCCGAAATTCGACATAAGGTACTTACAGCTCAACAAAACTTGTTGGAAAAGGTGAGAACCATTCAGAACCATTTCCGGATGATAGATAAAATATTAGGAAACATTTATTTGAGAGAAAGAGAAGTCGAGGTATCAGGGGCGCTTTCCAAGACGTTTTTATAGCTACAATGAAGATAGAGACGGTTAGCAACTCAAAATTATCCATCGCAGAACAAACCAGAGGTAATATCTTGCTGAAGGTCTGGGAGAAAAACATATCAGAAAGCAAGGGGAGAGCTAATGAAGTAAATCATTTTTGTGAGGAAAATTTCTCTTTAATAAGTAAAGGTTTGATAGACCTTGATAAGGAGAGCAGTGCTAGGACACTGGGCAAAATCAATATAGCTAAACATTTGTTGGACATCAAAGAAAACATGCAGGAGAAACAAGTGGGGATATCCCAGATTAGCTAGGTTGATATGACCCAAGTGGATAAATGGCTAGTACATCCAAGTTTACAATTATTCTCCATCATCGCAGAGGACCGACAAGTGGGAAAGAATTTACCACAGCTGGCAAAGAATTGTTACACTCTTGAAGCAAGCGACCAAGCGGAGCCTTCCAGGTTGATAGCCCAGTTGGTGGAGAGGTGCATCACTTGCACCGAGTAGGCGAAAGGGTAGGCTTCTGGTGTCAAATAATGACATATGTATGCCTGTTCTATTTTTAGAACCCAAAGAGTAAAGAAAGGAAGGTGCTCTACCCGCATGAAAGAGGACAAAGACAAAGAAGCGAAACAATTAAATTCCCCATTTTGTAACCGAAAAATACTGGAACGTTTGAGATTTGAATGTTTAGAAGTTTGTATAAATATGCATTTTGAAGTGAAAAAAGGGGCGGGACCTTTCTTGGCCGATTGTAATAGAGACTTTCTTCCTCTTGAAAATTAATACAAAGCAATCCAAAGATTCTTGATTCTGTGAAGACTGAGTTATGAGTTTTTTTTTCTCTGTTATCTTATACTAAGTTTCATTTTGCATATATATTTCTGATGAATGCTTAGCTACAATTTAGTGCAACTTCTACTGTGGTGACCAACTTTTAGTCGTCTAATCGCTTGCAGTTTTTCCTCTGTATCGAATATCAGTAGGTACAAGACCTGTGAAATTTTTAGATCTCTATATTCTATGCTTCGTCAGATTACTTCTTTCCTTTTTTCTTCTTCTGTTTATAGGGCGAGATTCTCCCTTGATAGGAGCCTCGCATTGTCGATTTCTTAATGTTTTCTCACATTTCATACACGATTCTTTAAAAAGTTAACTCAGTTACGAGAGAAGGCCTTTGGTTTGTGTTCTATATTTAACATGAGATTTCAAAAGTTCTCTTTTATATGGTTAAAAAAGAATTGAAGTGGCATTTTAAACCTCGAAATTTCTTTTCATTTTTTGTTCCTCCATGACTGTGCACTTTGCAAGACAACCCAACATTGAACCTGGCCTATCAGATAAAACCAACATTTATTTGAATCTATTTGACACCATACTTAAAACCGTCGTCACCCGGGTCAAACTCGAACGTCCATGGGCCGCAATTGAACGGGATATAAGAATCTAGGAACGTTTAGAAGCGAGACAAAGACAAATTAGAAATCATCCTTAGCTTCCTTTTCCCGAAGGTTGATTTTTTCCCTTTTCTATATTTTACTCACTTTTCGGATGCCTAGACCCTGTACTTTTTAGCCTTAAGTATAGACTTTGGAACAACATCTTTCTGGCACCGTTGTCAGGGACCGAAGTTACGAAACCTTTTCCCTGGGAGAACAACATTTTTGCAAGTTTCTACCCTTTGATGGTGAACAAAGGGTGAACACCTTCTAAAGGCTTTTTCTTTTATCATTCACTTGGAAAATCCACGTTTAAGTAAGCTGGAATCCAGTTGAAGGAACACCAAACAAAACCCGGAGGGTAAACAAACCACGCCCGTTTCCAATCCAGAAAAAATATTGAAAACAAGAGGTTCCCTTAAGCCAACCACTGCGATCTACCAGCTTAGGAACACACAACCCAAATCCAAGATTCCTTTTGAACCTCTAACTTCACACAAATCCCCCCCTAAAACCCCCAACCCAACTTTATCTCTCCCTGAAATCCCATCGACTCTTTAGTTAGATTTCCTTACCTCACCGAGTCTCGAGGAGTATACCATAGACTCAGATTCTACACTCGCGGGTTCCCCTGATTACATCTCTTGCAAGTCTGAGGAACCAATTCCTCACATCCATTTTCACCCTTCTTCAGTTTTCTCATCTCTCGAAGAAGCTAAAGATTCACTTTTAGTGTTTTATAACCCTCTGTATAACACACCATTATCCTATCCAATAATATCAATGGTGGTCGCCGGAGGGGGAGGTGGAGGGGTTTGTGGAGGAGGAGGTGGAGGGCCTCTAGGAGGAGGAGGGGGGGGCCAAGGGCCACCCCCTCCTCCTAGATTTTTCACCAAAGTAGCTTCCAGATATGCACCTCTGGTCCTGCCTATCCCTCTTCACAACCTTTGTGAAAACTACATGAAAAAATTACCTAAATTTACAGGGGAAGGGGACCTAACCGCGACAGAACATATTAATTTATTTTATCAGTTTGTAGATATCCTAGGTCTCAAACATGAAGATGTATATTCAAGGTTATTAGTTTAGACTTTTGAAGGATAGGTACAAGCCTGGTTTCGAAGTCTACCCGCAGGTTCAATATTATCCTATGATGCCCTAGAAGATGTTTTTCTTAGACCATGGGGCGAAAGAAAAGACCATTTGTACTATTTGACCGAGTTTGGGTCTTTAAAAAAAATAAAATCAGAAACTGTTATGGAATTCATTCAAAGGTTTAACAAGTTATATAATAAGATCCCAGTCGAAGTTAAACCATCCCAACCTGCAGCCGAGGTAACCTTTGCGGGAGCCTTCAAACCCGATTTCTCACTTCTGTTGAGAGAAAGGAGAGGGGCTACCTTGACCCAAATGAAATACAACACCGTAGAGATCGAACCTAACACGATGGCTTCGGGCAAATTAAAAACAAAACTAGAAACGGGAAACCGAGAAACCGAGAAACCAAACGTTTTAGGGAACAAGCAGGACCCTCAGGGCCTAATAGATCCTTAGATGATAAAATGGATGATATGGATAGGATAATTAAAGAGCTATCAAATAATATTTTTGGAATGGAGCTAGATCAATCCAAGGCATATCCTTTCATTAAAAGGGAATTCAGAAGAAACCCCAACCCTCAAAATCAACAAAGAAAGATTAAAAACGAAGACCAGAAAATTCAAACTCCTTTAAAAAATGAAAGTTTTATAGGAGGGAATGACCTACAAGATTTCAAGAATCTGGAAGAAGACGTAAACAATTTGGGTGATGATTTCACACAACCTCATTTAACTAAATAAGATTACGAGAATTCCGTGAACACAGAGCAACCGTCAAATAAATATGATGACATAAACAACACTGATGTTTCTGTCTATCAAGAAATGACCGATTCAATAATGGCTGAGGTCCAACATAAGTACAACCTGAGGTCCAAAAAAAAACCTGTGTCGACTCCTCAACCCAAGAAAATTCTTCCTAGAGGCGAAATATACGAGCCTGCCCCAAAGGAGACCGAGATACTTAATAGCAAAATAAAAGAGGTAGATTTGTAGAATCCCAAAGTAAAGGAGGCTGAGACCCAAGCAAAAAAATCTAAGACAATTGAAACATGTATATCGGTAAATAAACTCATGGAAAATTAATCATCACAAACAAATAAGTTAGAAAAGAAGGATTCTGAGGTTTCAACCAAAGAAATAGACAAAGGTGGGGGAGGTTTCAGCCTTGAAAATGAGATAAATAAGATCAAAATACCAATCCCTCTGGTCGAATTAGAAAAGAATCATGTGTATCGAAAGAAGATAACCAAAATGATAGGTTTTTCGGATCTATAAAGTCACTCTGACATGATAAACTTGGAATATGATAAGCCTAATATCACTTTCGGTCCACATTTCGAGGGTGCCAGAGACACTGTCGCTCCCTTCTATATTACCCTGAATGTGCATGATCGACTGCTACATAACTGCATGCTAGACTCTGGAGCCTCACATAATGTGATGCCCAAGTCTATCATGGACAGACTAGGCCTCGAGATCACCAGGCCTTATGGATATATCTACTCTTTCGATTCAAGGAGTTAAGTGCATGGGTATGATAAAAGATTTAGTAGTCACTCTTGCACATGTTCCAGTGAAAAGCGTCCTGATGGATGTAGTTATCGCTGATATACCTATGTAGTATGGCTTGCTACTATCTAGGTCGTGGGGAGCCAAAATTGGGGGGTCTCTTTAACTATACATGAACTACGCCATGATTCTTGTGTTTGGTGGACAATTTACTCGGCTATACAGGGAAACGAGGTTAGTGTACACAGTGAGGGACCCACAAAATCCTAACAATTATCCTATTTATGTTGCTGATCAAGATCTAGGGAATTGTATTTTGTCTTTTTATCATGGTGTAAATAGCTATACAGATGACAATTACACAGATGAAAATGAATCAGGAAAGGTAGATGAAGATATGTATAGCACTAGAATTTGGAAAATGTTTTTCGACGGTGCCTTGTCATATGAAGGAGCAGGTGCAGGAGTATTATTTGTAGCACCTGAAAATGAATTTGTTATCCCTTTCTCTTACAGGATTCAGTGGGATATAGACTACACCAATAACGTATGTGAGTATGAGGCCCTATTCTTAGGGTTGGAAGCTGCCAGGAAGCTAAACATAAAAAACTTGGAAGTATACGGAGATGCAGAGTTGATAGTCAAACAAATAAATAGGCAATACCAAGACAAACACCCAAGATTGAGATCTTACAGGAATTGCACCTGGGATTTAATAGAAAATTTATTCTCGTCAGTAAATGTTCATTTCATCCCATGCGCTGAAAACCTGCAAGCTGATTCATTAGCTAAAGCAGCCTCAACGTTTCCCCCCCCCTACAACTTTAAAACTAAGGTACCACATAGAGGTGAGGAATAGACCTTCCATACCAAACAACATCCAACACTGGAAAGTGTTTGAGGATGACGAACAAATCAGGAAGTTCCTCGAAATGGTGGACGACTTCGCCGAAACTCACATTGACCAAGAAAAACAAAATGACCACACATGGATCATGCAAGAGGGAGAGGATCCTCATGGGTTCCAGGAAAAGATCGCTAATAATCGCATGTTAGTTTTAAAGAACAATCAGATTCCAAAGGGACTAACCCCTCTAAAGAGATTGTTCGACCAAAACGATATGCCCTTAAAATCTACTTTTCAACCCCAACCAGAAGAGGTTGAAGACTATGACATAGGAACCAAAGAGGAGCCTAGGATAGTAAAAATATCAAGGTATCTCCCTCATGAGACAAAAAGTAAATATGTTGATCTACTTGGGTAGTATAAAGACATTTTCGCTTGGCCGTACGAAGAGATGAGAACCTATGAAACCACTGTGATTGAACACAAGATACCCCTAAAGTTTGGTGTCAAACCTTTTAGACAAAAACTCAGACAAATCAATCCTATTTTATTTCCCGTGGTTGAAAGGGAAGTCAAAAAACTCCTGGACGCAAAAATAATCATACCACTCAGATACTCTGACTAGGTAGAAAACCTGGTCCCGGTTAGAAAGAAAAGTGGGGAGATCAGATTGTGTGTTGATTTTAGAAATCTAAATAAGTCCTCCCTCAAAGACAATTACCCTCTACCCAAAATGGATCACATTCTAGAAAAATTAGTTGGGGCAAATAGGATGTCGATGATTGACGGGTTTTCCGGGTACAACCAAATTGTTGTCAACAAGCATGATAAAGAAAAAACAGCCTTCACCACCCCTTGGGGTACATTTATGTATGACAAGATGCCTTTTGGTTTAATGAATGCAGGTGCTACTTTCCAACGTGCCATGGATATCACTTTCATCGGCGAAGGGGACAAATTCGTGGTTATCTATCTTGATGATCTAACCGTTTTTTCTAAATCTGATGAAGATCATCTGATACATCTCAAGTAGACGTTTGAGAAATGCCACAGATTTGGTTTGTCCTTAAACCCCAAAAAGTCTCACTTTGTTATGAAAGAAGGTAAACTCTTGGGCCATATTGTGTCTCGAGATGGAATTAAAATTGATCCTAAAAGAGTTGAAGCTATAGACACAATAAATATCCCTAGGAATGTGAAAGATATTCAGTCATTCTTAGGAAAAATAATTTTTTGAGGATATTTATCCCAAACTTTGTTGAAATCGTGAAGTTGATCACATATATGCTAAAGAAGAAAAACAAAGTGAAATGGACAACAGAAGCCAAAGCATCATTTGCACGCATCAAGAAGGTTATAAGCGAGGCACCCGTACTAGCAAGCCCTGATTATCTAAAGGATTTTCTGATTTTCTCGTTCACCTCCGAACAAACACTTGCTGCAGTACTCCTCTAGAAAAATGAAGAAGGTTTCGAGCAACCAATAGCCTTTTTTAGAAAAAGTCTTAGAGACATTGAACTCAGATACGATATAATGGAAAATAAAGCATATGCTATGGTGAAGGCGTTAAAGGATTTCAGAACCTATGTGTTACATTCCAAGTTAATTGCGTACATACCCACCAGTTCCATAAAAGACATTTTGGTTCAGTCCGACAGTGATGGGAAAAGGGGATGGTGGCTTGCTAAAATTCAAGAATTTGACCTAGAGATAAAATCGATGAGACTAGTAAAGGGACAAGGTTTGTCTAAGCTCTTAGCCAAATCCAATTTAAGATCCCTCGGGATAAATGGCCTACAGGGATGTGAAGAGTGTGTGGACATGAACGAGCTCGATGAACAAATAACTACCATTAGAATCGAAGAGAAGTTTGTCTCATCAGATTGGTATAAAGACATAGTGTCCTACCTGCTGACCTTGAAATGCCCGAGTGACTTATCCCCATCTAAAGCCAGGACACTAAAGCTGCATGCGGTGAAGTACTGTATATCCGAAAGCCAATTATATTGGAAAGACCCACTAGGCTTCATGTTGGTTTGTTTAGTTGAATTAGAAACAAAGAAGGTCATAAATGAATTTCACGAAGGAGTGTGCAGAGGACATCACACTTGGAGGGAAATGGCTTATAAGATCCTGAGGGCGGGATATTATTGGCCCAAACTATTCCCATACGTTAATGCCAAAGTCAGAGCCTGTAACCCTTGCCAATTGTTCACAGGCAAGCACAAACTCCCAACGCTACCTTTGGTGCTAGTCAAAACGAAATCCCCTTTTCAACAATGGGGACTAGATTTTATAGGCGAAATTAACCCTCATTCTAGTGCTCAACATAAATGGATCCTGACTGCTACATATTACTTCACCAAATGGGTGGAGGCTATTCCAACTAGAAAGGCAATGGATT
>ML859465.1:0-11868 GCA_009831015.1 Picea engelmannii | reverse complement strand
CCTAGCCTAGCCTAGCCTACTCTATCCTAGCCTACTCTACCTGGACTAGCCTACTCTACATAGCCTAGCCTAGCCTAGCCTAGACTACTTTACATATCCTAACCTAGCATAGAATACTCTATCCTAGCCTACTCTACCTACACTAGCATAGCCTATCCTAACCTATCCTAGCCTATCTTAGTGTAACCTAACCTATCTTAGCTTATCCTAGCCTATCCTAACCTATTATAGGCTACTCTACCTAGCCTATCCTAGCCTATCCTAACCTATCCTAGCCTACTATAACTAGACTAGCCTTGCCTATCCTAACCTATCCTAGCCTACTCTACCTAGACTAGCCTATCCTATGCTAACCTATCCTAGCCTATTCTAGCCTAAACTATCCTAGCATATACTATCCTATCTAAGCCTTTCCTAGCCTATCCTAGCCTAGCCTATCCTAACCTATCCTAGCCTATCCTAGACTATCCTAGCCTAGCCTACCCTATCCTATCCTAACCTATCCTAGCCTATCTTAACCTATCCTAACCTATCCTAGCCTACTCTACCTAGACTAGCATAGCCTATCCTAACCTATCCTAGCCTACTCTACCTAGACTAGCATAGCCTATCCAAACCTATCCTAACCTATCTTAGCCTAGCCTATCATAAACTATCCTAGCCTATCCTAACCTATTCTAACCTATCCTAGCCAATTAACCTATCCTAGCCTATCTTAACCTATCCTAACCTAGACTAGCCTATCCTGGTCTATCCTAGCTTATCCTAGCCTATCGTAGCCTATCCTAACCTATCCTAACCTATCCTAGTCTACTCTACCTAGACTAGCCTAGCCTATACTAAGCTATCCTTGTGTACTCTACCTAGACTAGACTAGCCTATCCCAGCCTACTCTAGCCTAGCCTATCCTAACCTATCCTAGCCTATCCTATCCTAGCCTAGCCTATACTATCCTAGCCTAACCTAGCCTATCATAAACTATCCTAGACTATCCTATCCTAGCCTACTCTACCTAGCCTAGCCTAGCCTATCCTAACCTATCCTAACCTATCCTAGCCTATCCTATCCTATCCTATCCTAGCCTAGCCTTGCCTAGCCTATCCTAGCCTAGCCTATCTTAGCCTATCCTACATTATCCTAGCCTAGCCTAGCCTAGCCTACTTTATCTAAGCCTACTCTACCTAGCCTAGTCTAGCTTAGCCTACTCTATCCTAGACTACTCTACCTAGACTAGCCTACTCTACCTAGCCTAGCCTAGCCTAGTCTACTTTACCTAGCCTAACCTAGACTAGTCTAATCTACCTAGTCTAGCCTAGCCTATCCTAACCTATCCTAACCTATCCTAGCCTATCCTAACCTATCCTAACCTATCCTAACCTACTCTACATATACTAGACTAGGCTAGCCTAGCCTATCCTAGCCTATCCTAACCTATCCTAACCTAATCTACCTAGACTAGCCTAGCCTAGTCTATCCTAGCCTAGCCTACTCTACCTAGACTAGCTTAGCCTATCCTAATCTACCGTAAACTATCCTAGCCTAGCCTATCCTAACCTAGCCTAACCTATCCTAACCTATCCTGGCTTACTCTACCTAGACTAGTCTAGCCTATCCTAACTTATCCATCCTAGCCTATCCTAGCCTATCCTAGCCTATCCCAACCTATCATAGCCTATCCTAACCTATCCTAACCTATCCTAGCCTATCATAACATATCCTAAAGTACTCTACCTAGACTGGCCTTCCCTATCTTAGCCTAGACTATCCTAGCCTATCCTAACCTATCCTAGCCTAGCCTATCCTAGCTTATCCTATCATATCCTAACCTATCCTAGCCTAACCTATCCTAGCCTACACTACCTAGACTAGCCTAGCCTAGCCTAGCCTATCCTAGCCTATCCAAACCTATCCTAGCCTATCCTAACCTACCCTAGCCAACTCTACCTAGGCTAGCCTAGCCTATCCCTACCCATCTTAGCCTATCCTATCCTATCCTAACCTTTATTAGCCTACTCTACCTAGACTAGCCTAGCTTAGCCTAGCCTATCATAGCCTATCCTAACCTATCCTAGCCTATCCTAACCTATCCTAACCTATTCTATCCTAACCTATCCTATCCTACTCTACCTAGACTAGCCTAGCCTATCCTAACCTATCCTAACCTATTCTATCCTAACCTATCCTATCCTACTCTACCTAGACTAGCCTAGCCTATCCTAACCTATCCTAGCCTACTCTAGCCTAGCCTATCCTAGACTATCCTAGCCTATCGTAGCCTAGCCTAGCCTAACCTAGCCTAGCCTAGCCTAGCATATCCTAACCTATCCTAGCCTATCCTAGATTAACCTAGCCTAGCCTAGCCTAACCTACTCTATCCTAGACTACTCTACCTAGCCTATCCTAGCCTAGCCTACTCTACCCTAGCCTACTCTACCTAGACTAGCCTACTCTACCTAGCCTAGCCTAGCTTAGCCTACACTACATAGCCTAACCTAGCCTATCCTACTCTATCCTAGCCTATTCTACCTAGACTAGCCTAGCCTATCCTAACCTATCCTTTCCTATCCTAACTTATCCTATCGTATCCTAGCCTACCCTACCTAGAATAGCCTACTCTACCTAGCCTAGCCTAGCCTAGCCTGCACTACCTAGACTAACCTAGCATATCCTACTCTATCCTAGCCTACTCTACCTAAACTAGACTAGCCTATCCTAACCTATCCTAGCCTACTATACCTAGACTAGACTAGCCTATCCTAGCCTATCCTAACCTATCCTAGCCTATCCTAACCTATCCTAACATATCCTAGCCTATCCTAACCTATCCTAGCCTACTCTACCTAGACTAGCGTAGCCTATCCTATCCTATCCTAAACTATCCTTACCTTTCCTAGCATACTCTACCTAGACTAGCCTAGCCTATCCTAACCTATCCTAGCCTATTCTAACCTATCCTAGCCTACGCTACATAGACTAGACTAGCCTATACTAACCAATCCTAGCCTATCCTATCCTAACCTATCCTAGCCTATCCTAACCTATCATAACCTATCCTATCCTACTCTACTTACTATAGACTAGC
This sequence comes from Picea engelmannii, assembly GCA_009831015.1. Classification (NCBI taxonomy): domain Eukaryota; kingdom Viridiplantae; phylum Streptophyta; class Pinopsida; order Pinales; family Pinaceae; genus Picea; species Picea engelmannii. The sequence continues at coordinate 8,786 of ML859465.1, read as the reverse complement.
CTATACTAACCAATCATAACCTATCCTAGCCTATCATAACCTATCCTAGCCTGGCCTATCCTAACCTATCATAGTCTATCCTAACCTATCATAGCCTATCCTAACCTATCCTAGCCTACTCTACCTAGACTAGCCTAACCTATCATAACTTATCCTAGCTTATCCTAACCCATCCTAGCCTAGCATATCCTAACCTATTCTAGCATATCCCAACCTATCCTAACCTATCCTAGCCTACTCTACCTAGACTAGCCTACCCTATCCTAACCTATCCTAACCTATCCTAGCCTATCCTAACCTATACTGACCTATCCTAGCCTACTCTACCTAGACTAGCCTAGCCTATCCTAACCTATCCTAGCCTAGCCTATCCTAACCTATCCTAACCTATCATAGCCTACTGTACCTAGACTAGCCTAGCCTATCCTAACCTATCCTGCCTACCCTATCCTAGCCTATCCTAACCTATCCTAGCCTATCCTAACCTATCCTAACTTATCCTAGCCTATCTTAACCTATCCTATCCTATCCTAACACATCCTATCCTACTCTACCTAGACTAGCCTTGCCTAGCCTAGCCTATCCTAGCCTATTCGAACCTCTCCTAGCCTAGGCTATCCTAGCTTATCTTAGCCTATCCTAACCTATCCTATGCTATCCTAACCTATCCTAACCTATCCTAACCTACCCTAGCCAACTCTACCTAGACTAGCATAGCCTATCCTAACCCATCTTAGCCTATCATAGCCTATCCTAACCTAACCTAGCCTACTCTACCTAGACTATCCTAACCTAACCTAGCCTACTCTACCTAGACTATCCTAATCTATCCTAGCCAATCCTAACCTATCCTAGCCTACTCTACCTAGACTAGCCTAGCTTAGCCTAGACTAGCGTAGCCTATCCTAGACTATCCTAACCTATCCTAGCCTATCCTAACCTATCCAAACCTATCATAGCCTACTCTACCTAGAATAGCCTAGCATAACCTAGCCTATCAAAGCCTATCTGAACCTATCCTAGCCTATCCTAACCTATCCTAACCTATCCTCTTCTACTCTACTTAGACTATCATGGCCAATCCTAACCTATCCTAGCCTACTCTACCTATCGTAGCCTATACTAACCTATCCTAGCCTAACATATCCTAACCTATCCTATCCTAACCTATCCTAGCCTATCCTAACCTATCCTAACCTATCATAGACTATCTCAGCCTAGCATATCCTAGCCTAGCCTATCCTAACCTATCCTAGCCTATCCCAACCTATCCTAGCCTACTCCACCTAGACTAACCTAGCCTAGCCTAGCCTAGCCTAGCCTAGCCTACTCTATGTTAGCCTACTCTACCTAGACTAGCCTACTCTACCTAGCCTAGCCCTGCCTAGCCTACTCGACATAGCCTAACCTCGTCTAGCCTAATCTATCCTAGGCTACTCTACCTAGACTAGCCTAGCCTATTGTAGCCTATCCTAACCTATCCTAACTATCCTAGCCTACTCTACCTAGCCTAGCCTAGCCTATCCTACTATCCTAGCCTATCCTAACCTATCCTAGAAAACTCTACCTACACTAGCCTAGACTATCCTATCCTATCCTATCCTAGCCTATCCTAACCTATCCTAACCTACTCTACCTAGATTATCCTAGTCTAGCCTAGCCTATCCTAGCCTAGCCTAGCCTATTCTAGTCTAGCCTAGCCTATCCTAGCCTATCCTAGCCTACTCTACCTAGAATAGCTTAGCCTATGCTAACCTATACTAAACTATCCTAGCCTATCCTAGCCTAGCCTATCCTTACCTATCCTAGACTATCCTAACCTATCCTAACCTATCTTTGCCTACTCTACCTAGACTAGCCTAGCATATCCTAACCAATCTTATCATATGCTAACCTATCCTAGCCTTTCCTATCCTATCCTAGCCTAACTTAACCTATCTGAACCTATCCTAGCCTACTCTACCTAGACTAGTGTAGCCTAGACTAGCCTGTCATAGCCTAGCCTATCCTAACCCATCCTAACCTATCCTAGCCTAGCCTATCCTAGAATATCCTAACCTATCCTATCCTATCCTAACCTCTCCTAGCCTATGCTAACCTATCCTAGCCTTATCTACCCAGACTAGCCTATCCTAGCCTAGCCTATCCTAACCTATCCTAAGCTATCTTAGCCTACTCTACCTAGACTAGCATAGACTATCCTAACCTATCCTAGCCTATCCTAAACTATCCTAGCCTACTCTACCTAGACAAGCCTAGCCTATCCTAACCTATCTTAGCCTATCCTAACCTAACCTATCTTAGCCTATCCTATCCTATCCTAACCTATCATAGCCTACTCTACCTAGACTAGCCTAGTTTATCCTAACCTATCCTAGCCTATCCTAGCCTATCCTAACCTATCCTAGCATATCCTAGCCTATCCTAACATATCTTGGCCTAGACTACCTAGACTAACCTAGCCTATCCTAACCTATTCTAAACTATCTTAGCCTATCCTAACCTATCCTAGCCTAGCCTATCCTAAACTATCCTAGCGTATGCTAACCTATCCTAGCCTACTCTACCTAGACTAGCCTAGACTATCCTAGCCTATCCTAACCTATCCTAGCCTATCCTAACCTATCCTAGCCTACTCTACCTAGACTAGCCTAGCCTAGGCTAACCTATCCTAGGTTAACCTATCCTAGCATATCTTAACCTATCCTAGCCTATCATAACCTATCCTAACCTATCCTAGCCTACTCTACCTAGACTAACCTAGACTATCCTAGCCTACTCTACCAAGACTAGCCTAGCCTATCCTAACCTATCCTAACCTATCCTGGCCTATCCTAACCTAGCCTAGCCTAGCCTTTCCTAGCCTGTCCTAGCCTATCATAACCTACACTAGCCTACTCTACCTAGACTAGCCTAGCTTAGCCAAGACTATCCTAGTCTATCCTAACCTATCATATCCTAACCTAGTCTATCCTATCCTATCCTAGCCTATCCTAACCTATCCTAACCTACTCTACCTAGACTAGCCTAGCCTATTCTAACCTATCCTATCCTAAACTAGCCTATCCTAACCTATCCTATCCTACTCTAACTAGACTAGCCTAGCCTATCCTAACCTATCCTAACATGTCCTATCCTAACCTATCCTATCCTATCCTAACCTATCCTAACCTATCCTAGCCTACTCTACCTAGACTAGACTAACCTATCCTAGCCTATCCTAACCTATCCTTACCTTTCCTAGCATACTCTACCTAGACTAACCTAGCCTATCCTATGCTATCCTAGCCTATCCTAGCCTATCCTAGCCTACTCTACATAGACTAGCCTAGCCTATACTAACCTACCCTAACCTACCCTAACCTATCCTAGCCTATACGAACCAATCCTAGCCTATCCTATCCTAACCTATCCTAGCCTATCCTAACTTATCATATCCTATCCTAGCCTACTCTACCTACTCTAGTCTAGACTATACTAACCAATCATAACCTATCCTAGCCTATCCTAACCTATCCTAGCCTAGCCTATCCTAACCTATCATAGCCTATCCTATCCTATCATAGCCTATCCCAACCTATCCTAGCCTACTCTACCTAGACTAGCCTAGCCTATCATAACTTATCCTAGCCTATCCTAACCCATCCTAGCCTAGCATATCCTCACCTATTCTAGCATATCCCAACCTATCCTAACCTATCCTAGCCTACTCTACCTAGACTAGCCTAGCCTATCCTAACCTATCCTAACCTATCGTAGCCTATCCTAACCTATCCTAACCTATCCTAGCCTACTCTACCTAGACTAGCCTAGCCTATCCTAACCTATCCTAGCCCACTCTAGCCTAGACTATCCTAGACTATCCTAGCCTATCCTATTCTAGCCTAGCCTAGCCTAGCCTAGCCTAGCCTATCCTATCCTAGCCTAGCCTAGCCTATCCTAACCTATCCTAGCCTATCCTAGACTCTCCTAGCCTAGCCTACTCTACCAAGCCAAATTTATCCTAGCCTACTCTATCCTAGCCTACTCTACCTAGACTAACCTACTCTACCTAGCTTAGCCTACTCTACCTAGCCTAACCTAGCCTAACCTACTCTATCTTAGCGTACTCTACCTAGACTAGCCTAGCCTATCCTAACCTATCACAGGCTATCCTAACCTATCCTAGCCTATCCTAACCTATCCTAATCTATACTAGCCCACTCTATCTAGACTAGCCTAGCCTATCATAGCCTAACCTAACCTATCCTAGCCTATCCTAACCTATCCTAGCCTAGCCTAACCTAACCTAGACTAGCCTATCCTATCTGAGCCTAGACTTACCTAGCCTATACTAGCCTAGCCTAGCCTAGCCTAGCCTAACCTATACTAACCTATCCTAGACTAGCCTAGCTTAGCCTAGCCTAGCCTACTCTATCCTAGCCTACTCTACCTAGCCTAGCCTAGCCTAGCCTACACTATCCTACCCTACTCTTCCTAGACTAGCCTACTCTACCTAGCGTAACCTAGTCTATATTATCCTAGCCTATCCTAGCCTCTCCTAGCCTTTCCTAAAAATATCCTAGCCTATCCTAATAATTCCTACCCTATCTTAGCCTACTCTACCTACATTAGCCTAGCCTAGCCTAGCCTATACTAACCTGTCCTAGCCTATCCTAACCTATCCTAGCCTATCCTAACCTATCCTAACCTATTCTAGCCTACTCTACTTAGACTAGCCTAGCCTATCCTAAACTATCCTAGCCTGCTCTTCCTAGACTAGCCTAGTCTATCCTAACCTATCCTAGCCCACTCTAGCCTAGACTATCCTAGCCCACTCTACATAGACTAGCCTAGTCTATCCTAACCTATCCTAACCTACTCTACCTAGACTAGCCTAGCCTATCCTAACATATCGTAGTCTATTTTAGCCTAGCCTATCCTAGACTATCCTAGCCTATCCTATCCTATCCTATCCTATCCTAGCCTAGCCTATCATATCCTATCCTATCCTAACCTAGCCTAGCCTAGCCTACTCTACCTATCCTAACCTAGCCTAGCCTACTCTAACCTAGCCTACTCTACCTAGTCTAGCCTAGCCTATCCTAACCTATCTTAGCCTATCCCAACCTATCCTAGCCTATCCTAACCTATCCTAGCCTATGATATCCTATCATAACCTATCCCAGCCTACCCTACCTAGACTATCCTAGACTATCCTATTCTATCCTAACCAATCCTAACCTATCCTAGCCTACTCTACCTAGACTATCCTACCCTATCCTAACCTATCCTAGCAAACTTTACCTAGACTAGCCTATCCTATCATAACCTATCCTAGCCTAGCTTATCCTAGTCTATCCTAGCCTATCCTAGGCTAGCCTAGCCTAGCCTAGCCTATACTAGACTAGCCTAGACTAGCCTATCCTAACCATTACTAGCCTATCCTAGACTAGCCTAGACTAGCCTAGCCTACTCTATCATAACCAACTCTACTTAGCCTAGCCTAGCCTAGCCTACACTATCCTACCCTACCCTACCTACACTAGCCTACTCTACCTAGCCTAGCCTAACCTGTACTATCCTAGCCTAGCCTATCCTAACATATCCTAACCTATCCTAGCCTACTCTACCTAGATTAGCCTAGCCTAGCCTAGCCTATCCTAACCTATCCTAGCCTAGCCTATCCTATCCTAGCCTAGCCTATCATAACCTATCATAGCATAGCCTATCCTAGCCTATCCTAATAATTCCTACGTTATCTTAGCCTAATCTACCTAAATTAGCCTAGCCTAGCCTAGCCTATCCTAACCTGTCCTAGCCTATCCTAACCTATCCCAGCCTAACCTAACCTATCCTAACCTATTCTAGCCTACTCTACTTAGACTAGCCTAGCCTGTCATAACCTATCCTAGCCTACTCTACCTAGACTAGCCTAGCCTATCCTAACATATCCTAGCCTATTATAGCCTAGCCTATCCTAGACTATCCAAGCCTATCCTATCCTATCCTATCGTATCCTAGCCTAGCCTAGCCTAGCCTAGCCTAACCTATCCTAGCCTATCGTAGACTATCCTATCCTACCCTAGCCTAGCCTACTCTATCTTAGACTACTCTACCAAGCCTAGCCTAGCCTAGCCTACTCTACCTATACTAGCCTACTCTACCTAGCCTAACCTAGCCTAGCCTACTCTACCTAGCCTAACCTAGCCTATCCTACTCTATCCTAGCCTACTCTACCTAGACTAGCCTAGCCTCTCCTAAGCTATCGTAGACTATCCTAACCTATCCTAGCCTATCCTAAGCTATCCTAACCTATACAAGCCTACTCTACCTAGACTAGCCTAGCCTATCCTAGCCTAGCATAACCTATCCTAACCTATCCTAGCATAGCCTATCCTAGCCTATCCTAGCCTATCCTACTCTACTTAGACAATCCTAACATATCATAGCCTATCCTAACATATCCTAGCCAACTCTACATAGACTAGCCTTGTCTATCCTAACCTATCCTAGCCTAGCATATCCTAACATATCCAAGCCTATCCCAACCTATACAAACCTATCCTAGCCTACTCTACATAGACTAGCCTAGCCTATCCTAACCTATAATAGCCTATACTAACCTATCCTAGCCTATCCTAACCTATCCTAGCCTACTCTACCTAGACTAGCATAGCCTATCCTAACCTATCCTAACCTATCCTAGCCTACACTACCTAGACTAGTCAAGCCTATCCTAAACTATCCTGCCTAGCCTATCCTAGCCTATCCTAGCCAATCCCAACATATCCTAGCCTATCCTAACCTATCCTAACCTATCCTAGCCTAAACTAACCTATCCTAGCCTACTCTACCTAGACTAGTCTTGCATAGCCTAGCCTAGCCTAGCCTATCCTAACCTATCCTAGTCTAGCCTATCCTAGCTTATCTTAACCTATCCTATCCTATCCTAATCTATCCTAACCTACTCTACCTAGACTAGCCTAGCCTATCCTTACCTATCATAACATACTCTACCTAGACTAGCTTAGCCTATCCTAACCTATCCTAAACTATCCAAGTCTATCCTAGCCTAGCCTATCCTAACCTATCCTAACCTATCCTTGCCTACTCTACCTAGACTAACCTAGCCTATCCTAACCTATCCTAAACTTTCCTATCCTACCCTAACATATTATAGCCTATCCTAACCTATTTTAGCCTAACCTAACCTATCCTAATCTATCATTGCCTACACTACCTAAACTAGCATAGCCTAGCCTAGCCTATCCTAGCCTAACCTATCCTAGCCTATCGTAATCTATCCTAGCCTATCCTAGCCTATCCTAACCTATCCTATACTACTCCACCTAGACTAGCCTAGACTATCCTAACCTACCCTAACCTATCCTAGTCTATCCTAACCTACCCTATCCTAACCTATCCTATCCTATCACAACATATCCTATCCTACTCTACCTAGACTAGCCTAGCCTATCTTAACCTATCCTTACTTATCCCAGCCTACTCTACCTAGCCTAGTCTAGCCTATCCTAACCTATCCTAGCCTACTCTACCGAGACTAGCCTAGCCTAGCCTAACCTATCTTAACCTAGCCTAGCCTACTCTATCCTAGCCTACACTACCTAGACTAGCCTAGCCTATCCTAACCTATCATAGCCTACTCTACCTAGACTAGCCTAGCCTATCCTAACCTATCCCAGTGTACTCTAGCCTAGCCTATCCTAACCTATCCCAACGTTTTGTAGCCTAGCCTATCCTAACCTATCCTAGCCTATCCTATCCTAGCCTAGCCTATCCTAGCCTATCCTAACCTATCCTAGCCTACTCTACCTAGACTAGCCTAGCCTATACTAACCTACCCTAACCTATCCTAGCCTATACTAACCTATCCTAGCCTATCCTAACCTATCCTAGCCTACTCTACCTACTCTAGACTAGCCTATACTAACCAATCATAACCTATCCTAGCCTTTCCTAACCTATCCTAGCCTAGCCTAACCTAATTTATACTAGCCTAACCTATCCTAACCTATCCTAGCCTACTCTAACTAGACAATCCTAACTTATCATAGCATATCCTAACCTATCCTAGCCTATCCTAACCTATCCTAGCCTACTCTACCTAGACTAGCCTAGCCTATCCTAACTTATCCTAGCCTATCCTAGCCTAGCATATCCAAACCTATTCTGGCCTATCCCAACCTATCCTAACCTATCCTAGCCTATTCTGCCTAGACTAGCCTAGCCTATCCTAACCTATCCTAACCTATCCTAGCCTATCCTAACCTATGCTAGCCTACTCTACCTAGACTATCCTAGCCTAGCCTAGCCTAGCCTATCCTAGCCTATCCTAACCTGTCCTAGCTTATCCTAACCTGTCCTAACCTATGCTAGCCTACCCTACCTAGACTAGACTAGCCTATCCTAACCTATCCTAGCCTATCCTAGCCCACTCTACCTAGACTAGCCTAGCCTATCATAACCTATCCTAGCCTATCCTAATCTACCCTAGCCTATCCTATCCTAATCTATCCTAGCCTATCCTAACCTATCCTAGCCTACTTCACCTAGAGTAGCCTAGCCTATCCTAACCTATCCTAATCTATCCTAGCCTATCCTAACCTATCCTAGCCTAGCCTACCCTAACCTATCCTAGCATGTCCTTACCTATACTAGCCTACTTTACCTAGACTAGCCTAGCCTATCCTAACCTATCCTTACCTATCCTAGCCTACTCTACCTATCCTAGCCTAGCCTATCCTAACCTATCCTAGCCTACTCTACCTAGACTAGCCTATCTT
>ML859464.1:0-12114 GCA_009831015.1 Picea engelmannii | reverse complement strand
TTTCTAGTGAAAGAGGTGGAATAACTGGATGAAGGACTTGATAAAGAAAAAGAAACATGTGATCAACATAAACTTACTATGATGGTCTCTCGTGCTTTCATTTGCTTGTTGATGTCCTTTTATTGTTTTCATCAACAGTTACAGGAACTGTGTCAACTGTTTCTTGCCCTTCACTGGTTAGTTTATCCATAGCTTTATTGAACCATTCTTCGATGTAACTTTTCATAGGTGCCACATTGATTTCATGTCAGATTTTAATGTTGAACAACTCGTTCTCCAAGTCTCGTAGATCAAGGTAAATTCCATGTAATGCTTCTTCAATATCTTGATTTTTTATGGAGTAATCCACTAGCCAGTTATCTATGGCGTCCTTATCATATTCAATTATACCATAAAAATTTTCAATTGACAATCCTTTAAAAAACGATACAAAGTCGTTGAAAACTTCATAAATATGCAGGGAATCTTTGTGCCTCCACAATGCTTGGTACCAAAAGGTCACGGGGTTAAATTCACAATTCACCTTCTTGTAGATAGAAAAATTAGGAAATTGATAGCAATGTGCTATTGCAAAAACCAAATAAGAAGCCATAAATAATTTCTTATCCTTTTTATATTGAGACAATTGGGAAGAGATTTCAATGGAAATCAACTTTCCCCAATCGAAACTGGATTGCTCCTTGACAGTGAAATATAAGATATAAAGAATCATACGAGAAATACTAGCAGTGTTTTATTGGTCGATCACTCTGGTGAATAACCAAGAAATTTCCCAAAAGGGGTTTTTGAACGAGTTGACCTACAACCTAGTAATATCTTCAGGGATGGTCCTGGGATTCTCCAATAATCTAGGTAAGAGGTCCAGGTTGTTTTCATGCGTTTTCAAGAAGTCCCTGCAATATTCACCTTTGAAAGTGAGTGTTGGTTCTAAGAACTTTAACATTTTACGGAATAGTTGAGGTGATAGAGAGAAGACATAATGGTATTGGAGTTGAATTATCCACTGAATTGGTATATATTTCTCAGCGCACCAGGTGACTAGTTCCTTGCAGTCAAAAACCTCAAGAACACAACCTGCACGAGAAATTTTGGACGTCCAAATTACTTCATTTTGAGCAGAAGGGGATGAATAGTAAGAATACACGCTAGACCACTGAAAGTTCTAGTCCTCACATCCAAAAAGGTTCAAAGTATCTCCGTAGAACTGTTGTCGAGCTGATGCTACCATAAGTTGACGAGAGTGTTCTTTTAATCCAGATATTATTTGAAATGAGTGAATGAGAGATATAATATAATATTTCACAAATCGTGCTTTAATGTGGTTTAATAAGAAATCTCCTTGATCCCCTTGCTTATTAATGACGATCTTTACAGGACCTTCATGATGAGTTATTAGCATTAAACCATACTAAATGCATATTGGGAAAAGTGCGAAGGTGGTGGGGACAGACGAGAGCAAATAGGATTTGGGATTTTTGTGAACTCGAGAACCCATGAACTCGCCATTGCAGAAGGTCAAAAATTGGCTAAGTGTTGTAACGCGATCAGTCAAAATCAATATAGGAGAGATGATATACTTAGGAGCTCGGGGAGTTCGATGGTCAAAATGTAGATCACAAATCGTTTGGGTACAAAATTTATGTCGCGGAACATGGGCTATGAAAGCTTGAAACCCGCCAACCTGGGTGTTGGAACACATATATATTTCTAAACTTTTAGATTTTAAATAGATTTTATTCCCAGTTAAAATAAGAATAAAGCGCGCTTGATTCTAACCTTTGATAAAATATTCCATCTAATCAAACGATCCTAATCTCTTCGGAGTTATGGAGCCGGCTACTCGTTAAAGAGTCAAATCACTAAAGACTTCATTCAAAGTTTCAAGCTTCAGAGTTTCACGATTTAGGCGTTTCGCCATTTCGCCCCTTCAAAATCATGATATGCGAAAAGCGTTCGACAGATCCTAGTCACCATGCACGTATACCTTCCTAAGTTTTAACACCTCCCTAAGGGTAGTGACCTGTTGAAAATCCAATAAAGTTGTTTTGCCGATGCCCGAAGCGTGTAAATGCCAAAAAGATAAACCCTATTAAAATAAGTTAATCTTGATTAACATTTAATTAATAACTTCACACATTCAAAGTTTGGATATTCACCATCCATTGTATTCTAATATCACGAAGTACGAAACCCTGAAATACTTGAAGTTAAAAACGATTATTTAAGGGATTAAACATGATTAAAATTAATTAATCACTTTGTGATTTCACATTTCGGGGATCCCGTCTCGAGCTACTATTGAAATCCCAAAATCTGAAAATCTGAAAACACTTAACGATAAACGTGATTAACTAATGGGTTAAACAAGAATTATCTCGTGATTAATTGTTCGTTGAATCGTAGCTCGAGCAAGTTCAAATTTTATTTATCTAACCTCCTAATTGCGAACCACCAAACATTAATGGCAATTAATAACAGATCTACGTAAATTATTTCAAATAAGATCATAGATCGCCACCTAAATCTTTTCACTAAGGAAAGTAAATACATCGTCAGTGAAGGTATTCATAAAATCGATACGCTTAAGGTGAATAATGATATTGGAGTTTCAATTCTAATTTGCATTCCTCACAAAACAACAAGTTTTAGCAAGATAAGAAATTTATGCGTTTCCCTGTAACAAGTAGCACAATTATGAGCTTACTATTATCATGGCTCCACGAAAAATAGCTAAAGTTGTTGGTGAAAGCTCAAGCTAGAACACAGATTTCCTCTCGAAAACATCGCCGAGAGATGTATATACTGTGAAAACCTGGACGCAGGTATTTGATATCCTACAATATGAGCTGATTAATTGCCCATAAGAGTCAGGCTATGAGGTAACCTAAACTTAGGCAACGAAGCTCAAATACATAGCTCAATCAGAGCTGCATAAAGTAGCCATGCGGTCGAGGCTCCTGCCATATAACGACATGATAGGATGGCCCTTGGAGAATGTTGACCTCCCAACCAGGAGCATCCACAATTCATAGAAAGTTGTTGTTGGGTTTTTTCGATCAGAACATATACAAGTGATGTACAAATTATCCACTGATTTCAAATACAGTTATAATGTTGTTTTCTTAAAAGAGTTCGATGAGGAAGAGTGCACACAAGGTGGAAAGAATTACCCCGACTTAATCAAGAACTGGTGGGAACGCCCTGAAAAATTCAGAGCAGACACCCATGGCATATATGCCACTGCATCATTAGACACTCATATGATGTATGTGGCCATGATGCTATGTAGACTTTTCGGGAAAGAAAACTATGCTCACTTCCTATTATCATGGGTACCGATCATGCATGAAGTTGCAGAAGGTTTTTCTTTCAATTGGGCCAAGATATTATCGGACAGTTTGGCCAAGGAAATCTCAAAATATTAGTCATCAAAAGCCAAAGGGAAACCTTCCCCTTTCTACATGTCGACATACATTATGGATGATATTTGTTTTATGACATTGTTTCCTTTAATGAGCTAGAGCTGGACTCCGACCAACGTTGAGCCCATACATTCCTATCACTCCAAGTTGTGGGAAGATAAAGAAAAATATTTCTTCTACGAAATATGCAACTACATGGTGGTGTCGATGCATATCGCTCTCTATAGTTTCCCACCTCCCGAAATTTCAGACAAGATCATGACTAGCCTGGGGAAGATAGCGGACTAGTACATTGAGGAACATTTCTCCTACATCAGGGTTTTTGGGTGTTCAGTCCCCCCACATGATTTACCAAATTTTCCACCAGATCGTCTAGTGTGCCAAGAGATAGCCTATCAAACTGTAACAGGGGGATCAACAAAGAATTAAAAGCGGCTAAGAAAAAGGTATGGCCGACCTTCCCTTTACAAGTTGGTATGTTCTCATTATTTGATTTCAGCCACTCAAAAGTGGATGTCGCAGACTTAGAAGACATTAGGTTGTTTGATATTGAGTTCAAGAAGCATGATCCCCATAAGATTGTGTCAAACCACCTAGCTTTATATAATTTAAAGAGATACGAGAATGAGGATTCCCCATAGGATGAAATATTCTGGGGAGTAAGGTCGTACGAGGAGATGTTGAGAAGAGTCCAAACTCTGACTCTAGAGAAATTATCTAAGTTCTACAATTTCTAAAAACACAGAAGAAACAATTTTCCTAAAGTTTTACAAGGAGAAACCCAGACACCTCCATCTACGCAGGAAGTTGTGAATCAAGGTTTAGAAACAGGAAGTTCCAACGGACAAGACACTTAGGAGAATGTGAAGAAAGCTAAAGTTTTAACTTAGAGGGTGGATACTGCATCATCAAATCCACCTGGTGGTCAAACAAAGGCTCAAATTGAAGCTTGGTTAAAAAAGGGACAAAAAGCACCACCGTCCACACCAAATAAATAGACTACTAACACAGTAGGGGAACAACCATCCATCGAGATAGGTAGCCCTATCAAATCGGTAACACCTTTACAATCCAGTCAGTAAAATCTATTGGCACAGGGGCAGACCCAGGGTTCAGATCCAAGAGTGCATCAACAAGCCCTAACTACTGGCCCTTTCAGCTACACTTGTGAAGCCGATGCAGTCTCACCCAAAGCAGCTATGGGGGGGTTGCAGGACAGAGATGTCTACAACCAAGGGAACGATCAAGTGGATCCAACACTAGAACAATACAACATGCATATATCACTCATCAACTTAGATCTATTCCACCCATCTTATCAGATCTACCACAATAATGCAATAACAGTGTATCAAATGACAAGAATAGAGCATCAATCACACATAACACAAAATATACATGGTTCACCCTCTCTCTTGGGATACCTCCACAAAACTGTTCTTTATAATGTATTAAGATGAAGCATACAATCCTTGTCTTCTCTCTTAGCTAGTAGATCTTCTTTCTTCTTCTCTCTATCTCTCCCCTTCCCACACACCCAGCTGCAGGACTGATCTTCGCACCCAGCTGAAGATCTTACAATAAAGAAGGCTCTCTTACTCAGCACTTCTCTCGCACTCGATATTACTCACTCAATCACATAATAACAATAGTAACAACAGTGAAAACCACTAGATCGAACCTCCTTCCTTCATGTAGGTTCATATTTATACATTACAATATCTCACCGACATCCTTAGGCCGAAACCTATGTGTCAAAACCCTAGATACCAAAACCCAGTGTCTAAAACCCTAGGTCAACTTGACCCATGTTTTCAGGCCTTCGCCAACCTAGCTTTCCTTTCTTCTCGCACAGTGCTCCAAAGCATCTAATGGTGGATTTTTATTCTTGCTAAGTTGTCCACGATCATTCTTTCTTGTTGATCTGTCATACCTAATATCCTCGTCCAACGACTTTATTTCTCAGACTTCGCTCCACCTTTTCTGTTCTTTTGCTCTCTTCGACCCAATAATAGTTACTGTGTCTTCTGCGCAGTTCACATTTTTCCTTTTCTTCCTTGTTCTTCACTTATTTTCATAACCAAGGGCCAACAGGCCCCCAACACTCACCTGTGACTCGTCCTGAGGCACTTCAGATCTGAACTTTATGTTTTACTTCGACTTCAGGCTACACAGTGCAGCTTTTGATTTCTTCTCTATGCCTCCTCTCCTTCCCTATGAAAACTGACGTTTCTGTGTCTGGTACCCAGTTTCAACTGCACCTAGTACCTAGACCCTTTTCCTTATGCTTTTACTTAGAGATGCGAGACAACTGGTTGTCATAGTACAACTTCAGTCGGCTCCCATTCACTAATCCTTCCTTCCATTCTACCGTTAAAGTCTTCAACTGTGCAACTCCTCCTTCTGTGACATAAGCGACCTCATATGTCCCAAGCCAATGTGTTCTGAACTTCCCAGCATGCTTGATGAGTTTACTATCATATACCAGTACTAGATCACCTTGTCTAAAAGCCTTCTTCTTGATGTGCCTGTGATGGTAGGCCTTCTCTCTTTCCTTCTGTACCTGTTGATGAAATCCTACAACAAAACTGTCTTCCTCCAATTTGAACAATTGTGCAAGCCTCTCTTGAACAACGCCAGTGTCATCCATATCTGTAAAGGCATCAATTCTTAATATTGGTACTAGGTATTCCATTGGGTCAACAGATTCGAGACCATACACCAACTTATAAGGGGTCTGCATTGTTAGCTTCTTGCAAGTGGTTCTGTAGGCCCATAGTACTACTGGTACTCTTAAATCCCAGTCATCCATGTTCACACTGCAAATATTTGTCAGCGATGTCTCTGAGATCTTATTGAATGCTTCCATTGTCCCATTTGCTTATGGATGGTAAGCCATGCTCTTCTGATGATGGACTGCAAATTCCTCGGTCAGGGCTTCAATTTTTTTATTTATGAAATGTGTGCCTTGATCACTCATAAGGATCTTTTGGCATCCAAACTTGGTTATGATGTCATCAAATATGAAGCGTGCAGCTGTAGTTTCACTACATTCCTTAACTACTCTTGCTTCGGCCCATCTGGTCAAGTAATCTGTTGTTGTAATTATGTACCTTTCTCCTGTGCTCTTTCCTGGTGGGTTTATGGGTCCTACGAAGTCAATGGTCCATTTCTCAAATGCTTGTAGGGTCAGGTGTGGTGCTAGTGGAATTTTGTCTCTTCTGGACGGTTTCCCAATTCTTTGGCATACATCACAGGCTCCATAATAGTCTTTAGCATCTCTGTGTAAGGTAGGCCATCAAAGGCCATCTCTAAGCTCCTTATGCACAGTTCGTTTTCCTGTGTAATGTCCTCATGTGATGCCTTCATGATCTTCTACGAGGATCAACAGTCGCTCTACCTCCATAACACATATTCTCAATATCTCATCAGGTCCCATTTTATATAGTTGTCCAGCTATTAGTGAAAATTCTGCAACGCACACTACTAGATGTTTCTTCTGGGGAATTGTATACTCGCTAGGTGCCATTCCTATTGATAGGAACTTGACTATCTCTTTGAAGTGGTCATCAATCTTTCTAATGGCCAACAACTGTGCATCTGGCAGCGTATCCTCCAAACTAGTGGGCTCTTCTCCATGTTCCAGCCTCGATAAGTGGTCAGGACCTTTGTTCATTCTTCCTGGTTTTACTATGATTTCAAAGTCATATTCCTGGAATAGCAGAATCCATTTGCATATTCTCCCCCCCAACACTGGCTTGTTGACTAGGTATTTCAGCGTGGAGTGATCATTAAACATTTAAAAGTGTCCTCCCAATAAGTAGTGGCGAAATTTCTGCAGTGCATACACCATGGCTAACCCTTCTCGCTCAGTGGTGGTGTAATTAATCTCAGAAATTGATAGCTTCCTGCTAGAAAAAGCTAATGGATGGTCAATATCTCCTTCTCTAGGTTGTGCTAACAATGCTCCTAAGGCAATAGAAGACACATTGACATGTACATGAAACTCCTTTCTCCAATATGGAAAAACCAAAATATGCGCAGTAACCATTTTATGTTTCAGTGTGTCGAAGCTGTGTTGGCACTCTTCTATCCAACTAAACTGACAATCTTTCTTCAAAAGATTCTCCATGGGTGTTGTAATCTGGGCATATCCTTTAATAAACTTCCTGTAATACCTAGTATGTCCCAACGCAGTGTGCAGTTGTTTGATTGAAGTAAGAGGGGGTAGATCAACTATAATGTCAATTTTAGATGGATCGACTAACAATCCCTACTTGCATACAATATGACCTAAAAACACTCCAAATGGTGAGAATAAGATGCATTTCTTCAGATTTAGGGCAATTTGACGCTGCCTGCATTTATCCAACATTAGCCTTAAACATTCAATATGATTCTTCAATAAACTAAAAACAGTCCAATCATCAAAATATGCTTCTAGAAATTTATGCAAAAACTCCTTGAATGCTTCGACCAACACCCTAAAAAAGATGGTTAGGGCATTCTTCAATCCGAATGGCATCACTGTATATGGATAGGACCCCCATTCTGTTGCAAATGTGGTCTTATGGTGATCTTCCTTTGCAATCTGGATCTGATGGTATCCTGAAAATTTGTCGGTAAAAGAATATACTTTCTGGCCTCCCACATTATATAACACTTCGTCAGTGAATGGAGTAGGGAAGGGGTCATGTAAATAGGCATCATTCAGCTTCCCAAGATCTACGCAGATCCCGATCTCTCATGTCTTCTTGTCTTGCACCACCATAGGGATAATCCACTCTGACTCTTCCACAGGTTCTATAATCCTAGCTTCCAGCATTTTGTCGAGTTCAATCTTTACTTTCTCTTTGTATTTAGGGTTCAATCTGTAGGGTTTCTGTTTGACTGATATTACATCTAGTTTCAAAGGGATCCTCATCTCTCCCATAGTCCCTTTAATTCCCTTCATATTAGTGAACTTGGTTGGAAACAAGTCCTAATATTCATGTAGTAACTCTGTAATCTTGTCAATGGTGGTAGCATCCCAATAATCTCCAACGTTTACAAGCTTCAGTGTTTGTTTTGTTCCAATATTGAACTTTTTAATATTGATTGGTTGTCCAATGAATGGTAACTCAACTCCTGGTCCTTCCACATATCTTTGGCCTTCTGTTTCGGTGATGTTCACCTTCCTTGGATCATCGTCTTCATCAACATTGATGTTGTAACAGCCTTGAAGTTTCTAGAGAGGCACAGTCCATTCATCCTCTTCTTGCTCCAAAGGGAGGTTAGATTCCTCCTCGAATACTTTTTTTCTTACAATCTGCAATGCTAGATCTACTGAAGGATATTGAATTTCAAATAAGAAGGTGGTTACAAAATTCTAAGTCATACCTTCCGAGTCTATAGTGATGAGGCGCAACTCTGCTTGAAGGTACCAGTTGATAGGTGGCGTGTCCAACGTGTTAATGAATTTGTGCACCCACTGCTCTTGATGAATGTTTCTCCAAGCTTCTTCGCAACTTCGCACATGGTCCTTTGGGTAGCTTCGACCTGTGTATCAAACTTCACAGCCTTCCACTTGTGCTGAGAATTGTGTTGTCATCAAGGTACGACATTGTACACATTCTACAATGTTGTTTTTGTGTGCCCCCCACCATCTTGTTGGGGTTTATTTCAGGGCCTCATCCATCGCCAACAATCTTTGTTGCATTGGTACACTTTCTTCAAATTCCGACAAGAAGGTTTCTAAAGGATTTAGACCATCAAAGGTGGGTAATTTACTTATTGTTGTGCCAATCTAACGAACTTCTCTGGTTAATCTAGCACATCTTCTTGTAGATACTTCGTACATCTTATTTTTCCAGTTCTCTAGTGCTTCTTCTGATTCCGATGAACATGCGTTGTCACTTCGCCAGCTTAGGTTTCCATCAGCCGTAGGATTAATGTAATCATGTTGTCTGGTTGTTAATTTGTATATGTTTTCCATTTCATATGCATGGTCTTCTTCTCTGATAGGTTCTGTGAATCACTGAAATTCATCTTGATCTAAAGGTGCAATGACCCTAAGGCCATCTCTTTCAAAATTCGTACGTCTTTTCTTTAAATCGACCATAGTGGATTTATTGAAAGCCCAATCAATTCCTAACAACGTAGGGTAAGGACAACTGTCATCAACTATCTCAATTACCTCAAAATCTGTTGCTAACGTGTTGGAAATGTTTAACAAGTAGCATATGCTTGTCATTGATGGCAAGTACAACAATGAAGATTGCATGAATACAGGAAGAATGTAACAGACGGGCACCAGAAGTATTTTGGGAAGAAGCTGCAAAGCAACCTCAATAAGATCAGAAGAGATAGTGCAAAGGATGTTCAGTATGTTTTACAAGCAGTGTAAGCTTGTCATTGATGGAAAGTACAACAGTAATGATGGCTTGAGTACATCAGCGATGATCAACAGGCAAAGAGAAGACAAGTCCAGGAAGATCGAATGATTGAAGGCTCGAGAAGAATTTCTGATAAGTCCAGGAAGATCGAATGATTGAAGGCCCGAGAAGAATTTCTGATAAGTCCAGGAAGATCGAATGATTGAAGGCCAGAGAAGCATTTCTGATCGTTGGATCTAATCCAAAATTCCCGACAGCATGAGGGCTGTCAGATCTGAAGAAAGACAAGAAGAGGGCACTGAAGAGGAGAATAGATCTCAGGCGTCATATTTGAGCACAGGGTCCGACCACTGTTGGATCGAGGAAAACCTGCACGTTCTTTAAAGTGAGGGGAGAAGTGAGCGTAATCTCGATATGAAAAATCTCGGTGTAATCTGAACCGTCAGATCAAGATGTGATCTAGACCATCGACCCAACTCACGTTAGCAGACCACGTCAGCTAGCGACACGTGGCACAACCAAAATGTCAGAATGATTCAACATTTCAGTCACATGTGAGTCACGAATCAGAGTGAAACGTGGCAATATTCAACACGTGTCAATCCACGTGTGATGTCAGCAGATGGACATCCTGTCGGAGTTTTGGGGATCGAGAGTTGGAGATGACAAAGATTATTGACATCAAGAATCTCGATTTCGCGATATGTGAAATCACGATGCAATGTGAGCCGTCATATCAAGCTTTGATCTGGACCATTGATTCCAATCAGTGGAGAGGCATCAGGGATCGAGAGTTGGACATGACAAAGATTATTGACATCAAGAACCTCGATTTCGCGATATGCGAATTCGTGATTTAATTGCAGCCGTTAAGTTAAGAAGTGACCTGGACCGTTGATCTGATTTCTTTATGAAGGATCGGGGATCGGAACTTTGAAGTGACAAGAACACTTGACATCAAGGATGTCGAAATCGCGATTTAATCGCAGCCGCTGAATAGAGATCAGATCTGGACCGTTGATTTAACTCCTTATCGGAGTTTCGTGAATCGGGACTTTGAAGTGACAAAAACACTTGACAACAAGAATGTCGAAATCGCGATATGCGATATCGCGATTCAATCACAGCCATTGAATCGAGAATGAATCTGGACCGTTGGTTCAACTTCGTGTCGGAGTTTCGCGAATCGCAATATGGAGAGACAAAGAAACAAAGCAACTTGAATTACGAATTTGCGATATGCGAAATCGCGAAAGCGCCTTATGCATAAGGTTGTGGTCACAACCCTTGGTCACGGGAAGAGAAGGAGTCAGTCCAGATAAGCTTCATATCGGAGTTTCATGGATCACGACTTCGAGAGGCAAGAACACAAATGCCGAAATGCCAAAACTCGATTTAAAGGCAAAATTAATAAAGCTCATCCAACAACATAGATTAACCTGAAGGAGATCTGAGGGCTACTATTGCACGACACAATGTAACTGCTAGAAACCATTGATGGATTCTACTAGAGGATGCGAAGAGACTTCTGTGTGATTTCCAGAGGAGCTGAAGAGTTACAAGGAATCTTCCAGTGGAATGAAGATGATTCATGGAGGAAATTGACAGCCGGATGAGGGTTGGAGCCTGTAACTGAAATAGAGAAGGTGAGCTCGACTTTCACAGAGAAGACGAAGAGTCTCAAACTGCCAGAGAGGCTGAGGAATCTCAGCATAACACCTAGTGATGTTGAACACGTGGTTGAATTTCCATAGAAGTTGAAGAATCGCGATGATGATCACACAGAGCACTCGAGAGGTGGAGGAAATTGGCGCAGAGTGAGCATGCAGAGGCATTGCGAATATTGCATGCACAAAGACAACGGAGACTATAAGAATGCAGAACAAAGGAGTGACAAGGGTTGTCACTGTGGAGGAGAATTCAGGTGTGTGCAAGGAGGCAAAGCGCAGGAGAAGAAAATGCACAGTAGAGGAATGTTGCGTTGAAAGGATATGGTGCAGAGAGCATAAAATAGAGAAGAACAGAAAGTGCAAGGGGTGTGCAGAAGACACTGATGCAGACAGGGCAGAGCAATGTAACAAAACAACGACAAGGCTGGTAAGCCATTGAATAACTTTATTTCACCGTAATGAGTTGTAGTAACAAAGATTTATATTTTAGGGTGGTTGGGAGGTGCTCGGGAGGACTGTTGTCCTCATAGGTTCAAGTGGGTGCTTGAACACCGAGAGTTGTAGCTTCCATCTGGTTGCAGCCAGAGAAACCAGGGTGGCAGGGTGGTGCAAGGGAGAACTATTGTTCTCTGTTATACAGGTTGGTGC
>ML859462.1:6012-30973 GCA_009831015.1 Picea engelmannii | reverse complement strand
AACCACAATGCACAAAGTGAAATATCAATAACACATAACACAATAAGTTTTACCGGGAAAGCGTAAAGCTAAAAACCCCACTATCATATATTATGTATATCATGAATCATGAAACAATCTCATACAAAGCTCTAATCAAAGATCTCTCAGTACAATACAATCGTCTCACACTGTCATACACAAATTAGCAAATGCATGCGCCAATTCCTGTGTCCAGACAGCTTTCCTCCTCTGCACAAACTCTGCAATCCGAATTCTCACAAATCAATTGAATGAATCATTTGCGCATGCTCATAAGCATATCCACTGCATGTGTGAACAAATCACAACTGATAGGCAACTGTCCCTTTCACCTGTTATCTCAACTGGTGTCCATTGGAATGACATGCATGTAGTTAATCGTGGCAAGTCTTTAGTTGCATGCGAGTTTACCTGATTGTGAATTAATGAATAATTAATTCACTGAACTCACACTAATACAACTAAGCTTAACTCACTTAACTACACTTATAATTCTGTTACAATTCCAAATCACTCAGTTATGAATGAGATAATAGATTAATATTTATTTCCTAATTTAATTAAGGGAAAACTAAATTAGACACATGTTTCTTGTTGACTTTTCAACACTTGTGAGCCTAATTCGATGATTGTGCCTTCTTCGGCCTGCGATCCATCTTCGACGTTTGTTTCTTCTTTTGTTCTTGTTTTGGTTTCTTCTCCAAACGATGACAATGAGGTTGAAAATACACCTCCGCATGCTCATCTTCCTCTTGATGAGTCCTTTGAACCTGAACCAACACCAACTCCATCACTTCCTAGATGGGTTCGTTCAACACGAGAAGAAGCTGGTGATATTGTCGGTGATCCTTCAGATCAATGTCAGACACGTTCATAGTTACACCGAGCCTCTTCTCTTCTGGCTCAAGTTTCATAGACTCATGATCTAGAGACATTTGCAGAAGCTTCAGTCATCCATATTGGGATACCGCAATGAATGAAGAGTATCGTTCTTTAATGGAAAATGATACTTGTGATGTTGTACCTCTTCCAAGAGGAAGAAAACTTGTCAGATTTAAATGGGTCTACATAACTAAGTATGCATCATATGGAAGTGTTGAAATACACAAGGCTCATTTAGTTGCCACAGGATTTTCCCAAGTTGAAGGAATTGAATATAATGAAACATTTTCCCCTGTAGCCAAAATGAATTCCATCCGCCTTGTTCTTTCCCTTGCTGCCTCACATAAATGGGAGGTCCATCAAATAGATCTTAAATCTGCCTTCTTGCATGGGGATTTTCAAGAAGAAATCTACATGGAAAAAATTCCTTACTATGTCCATAATGACTCTATCCTTGTTTGTCACCTTAAGAAATCTCTTTATGGTCTTAAGCAAGCTCCCCAAGATTGGTATGCCAAAATGGACAAATTTCTTATTGACATCGGATTTTCTAGATGCCATTCTGATCCTAATGTATATACGAAGAAAGTAGGAATCCATCTCATAATCCTTGTCCTTTATGTTGATGATCTTATCCTCACTGGTAGTGACTCAAAACTTTTAAACCATGTGAAAACCAACCTTAAAAATGAATTTGAAATGAAAGACTTAGGTTTTTTTCACTCCTCCAAGTTTTGCAAACCAATGAAGGAATTTTACTTTCCCAGTTTAAGTATGCTTGTGACTTTCTTTGTCGCTTTCACATGGAAGATTGTAAACTAGCCTTTTCTCCCTTCCAGTCTAGAATCAATCTTGCTTCCACCTGTACTTCTCCCAAAGTTGATGCCACCTTGTATCATCAGTTAGTTGGTAGCCTCTTATACTTGACTCATACCTATCCTGATATTTCCTTTGTTGTTGGTCTTATTGCCTGGTATATGCAAACACCCCATGAAATCCATTGGAAAGAAACTAAAAGGATACTTCAATATGTCCGGGGTACAGTTCAGTTTGGGATACATTACAGTTCAAGGGGGGATCCTTTATTGGTTGGTTTCACTGATTCAGATTGGGCCGACGACCCTGATGATCGGAAGTCTAATGTAGGTTATGTTTTCAGCCTTGGTTCAGGACCTATCACTTGGGCCTATAAGAAACAACATGATATTTCACTTTCTTCAGCAAAAGAAAAGTACCGAGCAATGGTAAATGCAAGTCAGGAAGCCTTGTGGCTTTGACAGATCCTTTCAGAGTTTGGATTCAAGTAGCATCATCTGACCAACCTTTGGTGTGACAAATAGAGTGCCATCAAGCTCTCCAAAGACCTAGTTCAACATGAGTGCAACAAACACATCAAGATACACATGCACTTCATCAGAAAGCTCATTCATGATCAAGTTATTGAAGTGCTTGTTTTCCCTACATAAGATCAAGTTGCATACATTTTCACAAAGTCTCTTACAGAAGTAAAGTTTTCCAAACTTCGATCTATGTTAGGAGTTCATGAAGTTTTCATTAAGGGGGGATAGGCACTAATGCTTCCTTCCTTCTTCTAGTGTGTAACTATTGTAAATCCTTTAATCTTATCCCAAGTTGTTCTTAAGGGAGGATGCTAGTATATTTAGACACTTAGGAGTTAGTTAAGATCTACTTGGTCTAATGTGTCGATTAGTTAAAAGTGTGTTAGTGTGTTTCTTTAGTATGCATTAATATGCATTTGTAGTTAGGAAATCTGACGATCATGATATGTTCCCTACATATATTGATCTGATGGTTCATATTCTCCTCGATCTTAAAAACTATGTTGATCCCTGTCTTAAATCCCGATTGGTCCATGATATCTCTTTAAAGATCATGGAGATTCATTTGTCAATGATCGATTGTTAGAATATCTCTTGTAAAATCTCTTTGTAATATTTTTATTTTGCATTAATAAACTTCTCCAAGTGGCCACGTTGACTGGAGCCGTGGATGTTTACCTGTAGAGGTTTTACCATGTCAAAACATTGGTGTGTTGATCTTTGATATGGTTGTGTGAGTGGTTATTGAAGGTGTTTGTCCTCTATTGGAATACCTGTGTTTTCAAACAAAACCAAACCACAAAAGTGTGACAATTATGGGAGTACCTACCCATTTTCACCTTAGATAGACACTCCCCTCACTTTAGTGATGATAAATAAACACAAGGGGGGAATCTCGATGACCCTAAGGGGATTGATATGGAAAGTGAGAATATTATGGTGAAAACCTCTATAGGTCAGATTTGGAGAAGGACAAAGGTTTGGAGATGAATTCTTGTTGGTGAATAACGCTTACCAAGCATTGATTACCTTCACCACAATATCAGTCCTACCCATAACAAGACAATTGATCGAGTTACAAGCCTTAAAACCAAGGGGAACAAGCAAGGAAATCTTGTTGTCCCAAACTGTAGTAGTAGTAGAAAAATAATATCCCAATATTTAGACACAAGTTTTGAAGTAGGGTAGAAAAATGGTGTTATCTGCAATATATTAGGGAAGCCTTGTGGTTGTAGAATTTTTTTTCTACAGAAGCAAGTTGTAGCCACTAAAATTTACAAGAAAATTACTTGAATTAAATCCCTTGACAAGAAGAATAATTAGCACTATTTACTTGTGATTTTCGGTGGTAGAAAAAGTGACAAAGATGATTAAAGAGAGGTTTGTTGCAACCCTAATGACTGTAGATTTAAATTATAACATAAATAAGAATCACTTGGCTAATATAGATGTCCTAGTGGCTTAGGCAATCTTATAGCATGTAAAATTGATTCCAATTTGAACAGATGCAATATCTCCAAAATTTGCGTTCAACAATGCAATGATTTTATTTCTCCAATGCAAGTAGATTAGTGCCTAGTCAATTGGGTGATGGAGTCTCTTGTGTAAAATTTATTTTTATTACTTATTTAGGGGTGTAATCCCTTTTACTCCCTAGAGAAAACAAAACTAGCAAGGTAAATCTAGGAAGGTGTGAGCCCTTTTACTCCTCCTATAAACCTTTGCTAAAACATGCTTATTCAAGATAAAGATGGATCCTAGTGGAGGGTGTATGCCCTTATACTCCTCCTAGGGTTTAGACAAGAACAACCATGAAACAAGACAAAATAATAAAATTAATGCATAAATTTCTTACCTATTCCAAAAGTTAACAAGATAAACCCTACTTTACCAAGAATATTCCACCACAATAGCAAGAACGAAGCATCCAAGAAATAGAGAACCACTTTTTCCTCCAATATACAAGTTGCATCATCCAAAAAACATTCAAGAGAGAAAGATAGAGAAAATTCCCAAGAAGGACACACATTTCAACCAAGAGAGGTCTAAGCCTCTAGTGAGTTGTTAAAATGAAATGTCATAAGGCCTTTATTTATACAAGAAATTCTAAAAGTAGTTTTTCCACTTAACTTAGGGTAAAACACAAATTAGGGAGGCCGACCTCCTAATTTTACCCTTTACAAATTTAATTTCAATATTACAAAAAGTAAAAACCCTAAATGATGATGTCATGCCCTAAAGGGGTGATGTTTTGGCACAATAAACCAGTCATTGAGCTAATTGGAGGAGACATTGGGCCTTCAAAGGCCATATATTCATGGTGAAAATGTCTTCCTCCATCAAATATTCTAAATCATCATCAAAACATCACCACCACCATCAAACCCTATCCCTCAAATGTGACGTCAAGCCCCAAAATGTGACGTTTTGGGCCTCCAAGGCCAAACATTGGGCTAATGGAGGGCTAGTATCCTCCTCCACGGTGTACTCTCATGCCTCCAAAGGAAACTTTCATCATACATGTGTCCCGAGGAGAGGGGGTGCATCATCCACCATGTGGGATTCATGCCCCAAATGAAGGTCCAAGTGACCTTGTGCCTTCATGAAATAGCTTTCCACCTATCAAGGCCATGTAAAGACAAACAAATTAGCCCTCCAAGGGATAACAAGTCACAAGAAGCAGGTTAATTAAGCCATATATAATAAAATAACCACCCAACTATGTGCATCATATCCACCTTATCAAAATAAAAAAATTCTCAAATACCTTATGCAACTTGCGAAATTTAGTTATGGGAGGGTTTCCATGGTGACCTATTGGGTGAATCATTCCCCAAGTCAAGGAGTGTTTCCTAGGTGGACACTCTCTAAGTCATGTGAAGAGTATGAGGTGGATGGGGGTGATATTTTGGGCATGGGGTTTCTTGACATACAAGGTCTCATATTGTCTCATTTATGGGTGCCTTTATAGAGGGTGTGCTGCCCTTTTTCCGCGATGCATGATTTTTCCAAGTCCTTTTGCCATTAATTTATTAGAGTATTTACAAGTTGAATCTAAAGTGGGACTTCTACCCAAGCATGAAAAAAATTTCCCACATTAACTCTACCTTGGTCATACTTGACCATGCTTCCCAAAGTTGAAGACGATATGTGGGACTTCTACCTAAATATGGAAAATATTGCCCACACATGCTCTACCTTGGTTGAAATGTTCAACTAGTTATTTATTTTGTGGGTCCCTCAATTTTTTGTGAGAAACATTTCCTTGTTCTCTGGACCCATGGGAAAGAATATGGAAGGTTCATGAATGGATTTTATTTTTTTCCAGCTACAAGCCTGTGGGACTTTATCCCCTTCTTCCCATGAAAGGAGGTACAAGCCCTTCTTGGGTCAATGTGGCCTGAAAACCCAAAAGATGAGGAAACGAAGGGAAGAGAAAATGGAAAGTGGCAAGTATGTGTGGGAGTGGTATGATGACTCATAAAGGAGACCCCCCTAGTAGAAACCCTTTCCCTGAGGGTGACCACTTTCTAGGACAACAATGTTAACCACCAAGGTAAAATAAGGGTAAGAAAATAATTTCCAAGAAAACATTTTGAAAATCACGAAAATAATTTTTTCAACATATTTAAATGACTCATTTATTAAAATGACACTTACCACAACACCAAACTCGTTACCTCATGGAACAAGACCTGTTGTCCTCTGTGAGACAAGTTGATGTGGTGAATGGGGCATCCATCGATCATAGGGTGATGAGTGGTGTGAAGTGGGGCTCTGACTCCCGGTTTGTCTCTCGGTACTCCATATTCTTAAACCTAAGGGTGTCGAGGCATCATCTCTTTAGTTATACCTAGGAATGAGGGATAACATCTAGCTCCTACTTGGGGACATGTACTCGCTGTAGAGTGAATGAGAAACTTAGAATCTCCTGGTAAGACCTGTTCCTACACACACTGAAAATAACAAACTGTGACATCCAAGATTTCTCACTCACCCTTTGTTCTTATAATCCGAAAACCAAAATTTCAACTAATACTCAAAAGAAAATTTTGCAGTTTTGTCAAAAATTTCTAAACTAATATGTGAATGATGTAAAGCAATAATGTAAGTAGATAAAAATGAAATAAAAAATGAGATGCAACTAAACTATCGTGAGCAAGAAAGATGCAAAAGAAATAAAGAAAGATGGCCTACCTACTTACCTGGGGCATGTGTCCCTAAAGGTTATATGACAAGTGATGACAAGTGAAGTCATACAACTAGTGCAACCACCTGCTCAGTTTCTTTCCCAGGTGCTTTCCCATATTCTTAATTATAAAGTATATCAAAGACAAGTTAGAGACATAATAATCATGAACATGAATAAGAATTTAATCAATCATATAAAGTAACTGAGGGAGGCGACTGAGAGGGAGAAGATACTACCGGAAAGAATGACCAAAAGCATGATCCACCCAATGCTGAAGAGGGATTCAATGTATAGATGATGTCTCATCTTCATCCTTATTTGTATGATCATTGCTTCCCTTTTCTATGAATCCTTCGGTCAAGAAGTTTTGAATAACTTCCCAAGTGGTAATTTTTACAAGGGGGATTATGTTGTACCACTCATTGGATTTACCTAAAGAGAAAAACTTCATGCACACATCCTATGAAAAGGTGGGAAGCCATTTTATAGAACCCTTTTGAGAAGATTGTTGAGAATATTCACCAGATAATAGTTCTGAATCCTCCAAAGGAAGATCCCTAAGGTGCGGTTGGGTATCAACATAAGTATGTTGTAACAAATCATCCTTGGATGAAAGAGACAAATCTGTGCTCATATCATCACCAAGCCACCAAATACCTAGATCATCGAAAAAGGAAGACTAGTTCACTGAAGGTGACAACTCAACATTCATTCCAGATCTATTCTCAATGTCATAAATGGGGCCCTTATAAAAAATTATACAATCCATGTCCCACCTACACCTTCCAACACATATGAAATCATGGATACATTGACGAACCATATTATTGGAATTGATTTCTTATTCACAAGGCTTGAGAACTTCATCCTCCTCAATATGGAGAATATACATCAAAGTTTTGTTTAGGCCTTCAACATGAGAAACTTCATTGGGGTATTCATGCTAACTTTCTTCATAAACTTTCTCTTCAAGCATATTTTCATTTGCAAGGGATTTCTCTTTAGTAGATTCTTGAGATAACCCTTTTACAAGATTCATTAGATTCTATGTGGATTCAATAACAACTTCTTCCCCTTCGATATTCAAAAGTGTCTTCAAGATACGATAAATTACAGGAAAGGGTTCATCCCATGATGCCATAATATCATCCTCTGAAATGACACTTCAATGGAGGCGCCAGATGAGCTCAAGTATCACCAAAAGATGGAAAGGTTAAATGGGGAAAGGATATCTCTTAGGTTGTGGAGTCACTAGATGAACTTAGAAATTTCATCAAATAAAAGAGAAGAGGGAACTTCCCTCAAGTGGATTCGCTAGGAAAACTAGGGAAAGGATTTGGGATATCTTGCCAAAGTTTTGTTATGGATCGAAAGAGGATTCAAAATCCTCCCTGGAAACGGTGCCAAAATGTTATCACACAAGTTGTAGGTTGGGAAAATCCCAACCCAAACCACAAAAGTGTGACAACTATGGGAGTACCTACCAAATGTCACCTTAGATAGACACTCCCCTCACTTTAGTGATGATAAATCACCACAAGTGGGGAATCCTAGTGACCCTAGGGTGATTGAGATGGAAAGTGTGAAGATGATGGTGAAAACCCCTATAGGTTAGATTTGGAGAAGGTTAAATTCTTGGAGATGAAGTTTTGTTGGTGAAGAATGGTTTCCAAGTGTTGAGAACCTGCACCATAATGTTAGTCCCACCTAGATAAAATCCTTAAAACCAAAGGGAACAAGCAAGTCAAGTTTGTTTTCCCAAACTACAGAAATATTTAAATATGTATATCAGCAAAATAAAATGTTAATCACTGCAAAAGTAACCATGCAAAACACCAAATAATTGTTGGATAATCAAGCACTAAACACGCAGATAATATCCCAATATTTAGACACAATTTTTGATGGTAAAAAAGGGCACAAAAACACTATGAAATCCATGGTGGCTCACTCACCCTTTGTTCATATAATCTGAAAACCAAAATTTCAACTAATCCTCAAAAGAAAAATTTTCACTTTTTTCAAAAATTTCTAAACTAATATGTGAATGATGTAAATAAATAATGCAAGTAGAGAAAAATGAAAGAAAAAATGAGATGCAATTAAAGTACCATGAGAAATAAAGATGCAAATTAAAGAAAGCAAGATGACCTACCTACTTACCTAGGGAACATGGCTCTAAAGGTTAGATGACAAGTGATGCCAAGTGAAGTTATATAGTCGGTGCAACCACATGCTCAAACTATTTCCCAGGTGCTTTCCCCTGTGCTTAATTATAAAGTATATCAAAGTCACATTAGACACATAATAATCATGAAAATGAATAAGAATATAATCAATCATAGAGAGTAACTGATGGAGGTGGGTGGGAGGGAGAAGATCCTTCCAGAAAGAATGACCACAAGCCTAATCCACCCAATGTTGAAGAGGGATACCATATTTATATGATGGCTCATATTCATCCTTAGTTGTATGATCATTGCTTCCATTTTCTATGAATCCTTCGATGAAGAAGTTTTGAAACACTTCCCAAGTGGTAATTATTTTGGGAGGGATTATGTTGTACCACTCATTTGCTTTACCTGAACTTAAAAAATTCTTTCACACATCCTATGAAAAGGTGGGAAACTATTTTATAGAATCCTTTTGAGAAGATTGTTTAGAATCTTCATTAGATAATAGTTCTGAATCCTCCAAAGGATGATCCCCAAGGTGCGGTTGGGTATCAACATAAGTATGTTGTAACAAGTCATCTTTGGATGAATGAGACAAATCTATGCTCGTATCATCATCATGCTACCAAATAAATATATCATTGAAATAGGAATACCAATTCACTAAAGTCTCCAGGAAAACTAGGGAAAGGATTTGTGATAGCTTGCCAAAGTGTTGTTAGGGCTCGAAAGAGGATTCAAAATCCTCCCTGGAAACAATGCCAAAATGTTATCGCACAAGTTATAGGTTGGGAAAATACTAACCCAAACCACAAAAGTGTGACAACTATGGGAGTACCTACCAACTGCCACCTTATATAGACACTCCCCTCACTTTAGTGATGATAAATCACCACAAGTGGGGAATCTCGATGACCCTTCATCCGTGATGCATGATTTTTCCAAGCCATTTTCCCATTAATTTGTTAGAGTATTTCCAAGTTGAATATAAAGTGGGAATTCTACCCAAGCATGAATTTTTTTTCCCACATTAACTATACCTTGGTCATACTTGACCATGCTTCCCCAAGTTGAAGACGATATGTGGGACTTCTACCTAAGCATGAAAAACATTGCCCACACACTCTCTACCTTGGTTGGCATGTTCAAATGGGTATTTATTTTATGGGTCCCTTGGGATCCCTAGGAGAGAATCTAGAAGGTTTATGATTGAATTTTGTCTTTTTCCATCTACGATCCTCTAGTCCTTTATTCCCTTCTTCCCATGAAACAAGGTATAAGCCCTTCTTGGGTCTACGTGGCTCGAAAAATGAAAAGATGAGGAAACAAAGGGAAGGAAACATGGAAAGTGGAAAGTATGTGTGGGAGCGGCATGATGACTCATCAAGGATACCCTAGTAGCAATCCTTTCCCTGAGGGTGACCACAAAATTCTAGGAAAACAATGTCAACCACCAAGGTGAAATAAGAAAAATATCATAATTTCCAAGAAAACGTTTTGAAAATAAAGAAAGGAACTTTTGCAACATATTCAAATGCTTCATTTATTAAAATGACACTTACCACAACACCAGTCTTGTTACCTCATGGAGCAAGACATGTTGTCCTCTATAAGACAATATGGTGTGGTCAATGATGCAAACATTGATCACAAGGTGATGAGTGGTGTGATGTGGGGCTCTTCATACTGGTCTATCTCTCTGTACTCCATTTCTGCAACCTGAGGGCCTCAACACATCATCTCCTTAGTTATCCCTAGGAATGGGGGATAAAAGCTAACTCCTGCTTGGGCACATGTATTCATCGTAGAGTGCATGAGAACCTCAACATCTCATGGTAAGACATGTGCCTACACACACTGAAAACAAAAAAACTATGAAATCCATGGTGGCTAACTCACCTTTTGTTCATATAATTTGAAAACCAAAATTTCAACTAATCCTCAAAAGAAAAAAATTCACTTTTTTCAAAAATTTCTAAACTAATATGTGAATGATGTAAATAAATAGTGCAAGTAGAGAAAAATGAAAGAAAAAATGAGATGCAATTAAACTACCATGAGCAATCAAGATGCAAATGAAAGAAAGCAAGATGACCTACCTACTTACCTAGGGCATGTGGCTCTAAAGGTCAGATGACAAGTAATGTCAAGTGAAGTTATACAGTTAGTGAAACCACCTTCTCAGAGTATTTCCCAGGTGCTTAATTATAAAGTATAAAAAAGACACATTAGACACATAACAATCATGAAAATGAATAATAATATAATCAATCATAGAAAGTAACTGACGAAGGTCGGTGGGAGGGAGAATATCCTTCCGAAAAGAATGACCACAAGCCTAATACACCCAATGTTGAAGAGGGATACCATATTTAGATGATGGCTCATATTCATCCTTAGTTGTATGATCATTGCTTCCCTTTTCTATGAATCCTTCGATGAAGAAGTTTTGAAACACTTCCCAAGTGGTAATTATTTTGGGAGGGATTATGTTGTACCACTTGTTTTCTTTCCATGAATTGAAAAACTTCTTGCACACATCCTATGAAATGGTGGGAAGCTATTTTATAGAACCCTTTTGAGAAGATTGTTTAGAATCTTCATTAGATAATAGTTCTGAATCCTCCAAAGGATGATCCCGAAGGTGCGGTTGGGTATCAACATAAGTATGTTGTAACAAGTAATATTTGGATGAATGAGACAAATCTATGCTCATATAATCATCAGGCTACAAATAAATCTATCATCGAAATAGGAATACCAATTCACTGAAGGTGACAACTCAACATTCATTCAAGAGCTAATCTCAATCTCATAAATAGGGCCCTTATAAAAAAATATACAATCCATGTCCCACCTACACCTTCCAACACATATGAAATCATGGATATGTTGATGAACCATATTATTGGAATTGATTGCTTATTCACAAGGCTTAATAACTTCATCATCCTCAATATGGAGAATATACATCAAATTTTTGTCTAGGCCTTCAACATGAGAAAATTCATTGGGGTATTCATGGTAACTTTCTTCATAAACTTGCTCTTCAAGCATATATTCATCTGCAAGGGCTTGCTCTTTAGTAGATTCTTGAGATAACCCTTTTACAAGATTCATTAGATTCTATGCGGCTTCAACAACAAATTCTTCTCCTTCCATCTGCAAAAGTGTCTTCAAGATACGGTAAATTATAGGAAAGGGTTCATCCCATGATGCCATAATGTCATCCTCTGAAATGAAACTTCAATGGATTCGCCAGATGAGCTCAAGTATCACCAAAATATGGAAAGGTTAAATGGGGAAAGGAGATCTCTTAGGTTGTGGAGAAACTAGATGAACTTAGAAAGTTCATCAAATAAAAGGGAAGATGGAAATTCCTCAGGTGGAGTCGCCAGAAAAACTAGGGAAAGGATTTGGGATAGCTTTCCAAAGTGTTGTTAGGGATTGAAAGAGGATTCAAAATATTCCCTGGAAACAATGCTAAAATTTTATCGCACAAATTGTAGGTTGTGTTAGTAACATTTCTTGTCCTGCGCACAAGAGTATTCAAGTATGCAAGATTGCAGGAGAAGCGCCCGAGCAAAGAATGGAAAAATCCCATTTCAGGCTTCCAAGCAAGTAAACAGGCGAATCTTATTTTCGGTGGTCCAGATTCACCCATAGGAGCAGATCGACAGTCGGCGGGAAATCGCGGGTGGTAGAGTCACGCCGAGATTAGCGCGATGGATAGTGCCTATATTGCATGCAGGAAAGAGTAGAAGCCGTCCATCTAAAGGACGCGTGGCATGAGATCTGGTCACGTCGGCATTTTGGCAGTTGGGAGTTTGAAGGGTCAGGGTTCTATGTCGTTCTACATCTCGAAACCCCGAACCCCGAAAGCACCGAAAGCACCCAGAGTCGGGCCCGCAGTATCACGGAGCAATCTCAACCATCTATCCACAGGAGACACCTGGAGCGCGATTAGGCCCTCTTTCTGTTTCGCCCATCGTGATTTCGAGGTGAAAGGAGCAACTCTATCATTTTCCAGATGCGCGAGGTGCCGAGAGTGTCCAGGACCTGGGCCCACAACATCACCGAGTAAGTTCAGGACCATCAGATCTAAGGGGACGTGTGGCACCCAATCAGGCCCTCTCAGCGTTTCGCTCATCGCGATCGTGATAAGCGAGGATTAACTCCTTCCTATTCACAAATTCCAAAAGCGCCTTTGAAAGTAAACACAGGGTCACAACCAGTGGTCACTTGGGAAGGAAAAGAGCTGCACAAGAGGGGCCAAAGGTGTTGAGTTTGTTCACAGAGGGGATCACCGCGATCTCCAGGTGCCATTAGATTCGACCTCAATCCTGGTCTTCGCTTGGAGTAAATGAAGGCAGGAAGGGGTGGTTGAGACCTCTCTTCATTCATTAAGTTTGAGGTATGGAGGGTCTGGCAAGCGGTCTACTCGAGAGGGTCATGTGTACCCTTTTTTCAAAAGAAGCCATGCCAAGTTCTCGACTAGCCGGAGGAGGTCTTCACACGCTAGCTCGTCACTTAATGGCTCAGCTACTCCCCTTGCAGGAGCCACACGCAGTTAAGGTGGCGTCTGACAAAGAATACCCGTCTGAATTTGGCTAAAGGGACACCAAGCTTTGGATGACTGAGCACGCCGATGTTAGGCAAATTTCTATGAGTATATAAACTCAGTCTTTGTATTTTGTAATCTATCGATGGTTGAGCAAGGCTCCCAATTATAAATTTTTGATGAAACGCTGGTCGCTCTAGTTAATGTATAAGGCATTTGAGAATGGATGTCAGCCTCTTTTCTATCTCTTTGTTTACTGTGTTAGAACAACTCAGAATTGGAGGATCCAATCGAGTTGTAGCTATTATAGGATGATGTAGGTTGGATCACTGTGACAGTTGCATTGTTTCTAATCGGTTCCTGTGATTTTCTTAGCGCTGAATGACTTGGAATTAGAGGATTCAGTCGAGTCACCCCTCAACTCCTTGAATGTATGGACCAAGAGGATCTTGGCTTCTGAGTTTTTCATCTTCAATCTTTCGAAGGCCTGACACCCGAGGCAATCTTTCTCACCCTTCTCACAAGTCTCCCATTTACCACCCTTTAATCGTCTACTGATGGAAGTTGGATCAAGACCTCCCTTGATTTCTACATACCAGGCCCGGTTTCCTGAGTTAAAGCTATATCTTCTTGAGTCTTTACCCATTCAATCACCCCATTAAACAAATTGTGACATAAAACTGATGGGCATTGGGTTGTTCTCCTACAAGCAATCTAGTAGTGACTTCTGATGCTAACATTTCTGGCGCTGTTGCCGGGGATGAAGTTGAAAAATTTCCTCGGGATTGAACGACATTGAGCCTTTGATTCTGAAGGTGCATCAGGTATCAGAGCCCTTGAATATTTTTACTGTGCACCTGGCGACTCCATTGTGACGACTCCACTGTGGCAAACCTGTTGTATTAATTGTGGCTTTCAAAGGCAGACACATGCGGTCTCATCCACAGCTGCCTCTAGCTACACCTGAAACTGATCCAGAGGTGGTTCTCAGAAAAGGAAAGTTCTCTGACGAGGAAGCTTCCACCAACGAACCAGGTAATCCACCATCTCCTTCTGTAGGAACTCCATTTTATCCTCCTCAGTTTCTTAACAAACCTCCTTCTGAGGTTTCCCATTTCCTGAATTTTAGGAGTGTTCCTGCTGAGTTTTCCCCTCCTGGTCTGGCATTGGAGGGAGAAGCCCTTGTCACTCCCCTCTCCTCTGAAGCTGTACTTTGGCGTAGACCCAGGACCGCTGAAGATTTCCCCAATCCTATATTTACCACTCCTCCTCTTGTTACTGTTACCACTCCTGGACAAAGAGGAGTTCCTACTGACTTGAGCCCGTTAGCCTTCTCCTTAAATCCCCTTTTGTTTCCCATCCCACTTCGAGACTCATTCCCAGTAGCCCCTTCGCGAGCTCCTTCTCCTCCAAGTTCTCCTCCACCTAATATTCCTATGGCTGGTGCTAATCCCCCTCTAAATAGAATGGAAACCATAGTCACTGCCAGATATGCTCCCTTAATCCTACCTCATCCTATGAATCCTCTCCCTACTGGAGATTACTTGAAATACATGCCCAAGTTCACTGGGGAAGGGGACGTAACTGCGGAAGAGCACCTGGCTGCTTTCTACAGTTATGCAGACAACTTGAACATTGAAAATGAAGATGTCTGGATGAGAGTCTTCGTCCAGAGCCTAGATGGTGAGGTGAGGAAATGGTTTAGAGGATTGGCCCTCGGATCTATTGCTGGGATCGAAGCTCTGGATAGTGCTTTTTTGAGGAAGTGGGGAGATAGGAAGGATTTCATGTATTACATGACAGAGTTCGGGTCTTTGAAGAAGTTGGAAGGATAATTTGTCTCTGACTTCTCCAAAATATTCAATAAGATTTATAACAAAATCCCTGTCGAAATAAAGCCTTCAGAAGCCTCAGCCAAGATTTCTTATGCTAGCACGTTTGGCCCCGATTTCTATCTTTTATTGAGAGAAATAAGAGCCACCTCCTTAGCTCAAATGCAAGATGCGACCATAGAAGTGGAATCCAATGTATTAGCAGCTGATAGATTGAGGAACAAGGTTGACGCAGATAGAATAAAGGGAAGATCTAAAGCCTCAACTTCTGGCCCATCGGTGCCCCACCCTCAAGTGGATGAACTGACCAAGATGGTGAAGTCTCTGTCTGCAGAGATGGAGAGAACGAATATGGAGGGGAGGCAAGAATACAAGGGCCCTCAAAATGCCGAAAACAAAGGAGGTTTTAGGAGGCCAAACAATATTACTTCCCCAACTGTACAAAGAGAGAGGGGAAGAGATAGAGAAGACCAGAAAATTTAGGCCCCTTTTCAAAACAATTTTATGGCTGAGGGGGAAGAAGGGGAAACATATGAGCTTGATCTTGAAATCCATTGCTTTGGGGACACTCCTCCTTTCCCTCATCTCACTCAATCATCATACGAGGAGTCTCTCATGGACAGTCAACTAAATGAACTGAGCAAGGGAGACAAGACTAGTGGTAGCCAAGGTAGGTATGATCTGAGGTCTAAGAAAAAGACAGTAGCACTTGATATTCCTGAGCAGTCCACTAGAACAGAGAAACCTGTTAATGAAGTAGCAGACAGTCACATAGGTAAGAAGCCCCAACCCCTCTCTCCCATAGTCCAGAGTCATGTTCCCGAAATAAGAGAAATCCTGAAGCTTACATCTTGTTTTAATTTCGAGCATGAAATTCAAAATATCAAGATCCCTGTGCCCCTAACCGAATTAATTAAACATGAAGGGTTCAAGAAACGCTTCTCTGAGCTTTTACAGTCTGAGGTTTCATGCCTTCCCACAAAATCCATCAATTTGCAAGATGAAAATCCTGCAGTTATTCTAGGTCCTATGGTAGAAGACATGAATGACTCATCCCCTCCCTTCTACACTTCCTTGAACATACATGACAAGGTACTGCACAACTTCTTGATGGATTCGAGGGCTTCTTACAACCTCATGCCCAAAACTATCATGGAAGAATTAGGACTAGAAGTCACCCGAGCCTATCATGACCTCTATTCCTTTGACTCTAGAAAAGTTCAATGTCTAGGAGTCATCAAAGACCTGGTCGTGACCTTGTTTCAGTTGCCCATGAAAAGTGTGGTCATGGATATTGTAGTGGCTGATGTCCCCCCCAAGTTCGGTATGTTGTTATCAAGGTCTTGGATAAAAAGACTGGGGGGAAATTTGCAGATGGACCTCACATATGCTACTATCCCAGTGTTTGGAGGAGAACATAGGAGGCTATACAGGGAATCCCAACTGGCTTATATAATCAGTGATGAGGCAAACCCTACCAACCATCCCATTTTTGCCTTAGACACTGATTTAGGTTCCAGTGTACTACAACTCACTAATTCTCTTAAGCCTTCCTTAAAACTCAGAAAACAACCCACCACTCCTCATGAGTTTTCTTCCCCCATCTCCCCCATCTGGAAAATGTTTTTTGACGGAGCCTCTTCCAAGGAAGGTGCTGGAGCTGGGGTGTTTTTTGTGTCACTGACTCAGGAAACCATATCTCTATCATACAAACTAGAATTTTAAGCTACCAACAATGTGGCAGAGTATGAAGATCTTGTTCTAGGGTTAAGAGTTGCAAGGGAAATGGGAATCTAGGAAGTAGCAGTGTTCAGAGATGTAGAGTTGGTGGTCCAACAGATCAAAAATTCTTATCAGGCCAAGCATATTCGACTCAGGAGTTACAGAAATGAGGTATGGGACCTAACTAACAATTTCTTCTCAGCATTTAACATTTCTTTCATCCCAAGAGAGGAGAACATAATGGCAGATTACTTGGCTACATCAGCAAGCAACTTCAAAGTACCCTTGCCGCCCAAATTCAGATATGATGTAGAAGTAAAATACAGACCCTCCATACCTAACAACGTCAAACATTGGAAGGTATTCGAGGATGATCTCAAGATCAAAAAGTTCTTGGAGACTGTCGAAGAATTTTCAGAGATGCATATCGACCAATACTCTGTCTCTGAAGAAAATCTTGATGGGGGTAATTTTCTGAATAAGATTGCAGAGCATAACATTGTGCAGCTGCCCAACAATCATATTCCAAGAGGACTAGTTCCTTTGGAAAGGATTTTTGATAGAAATGATGTGTCATTAAAATGGGAAATCTCGGAGGATGACGCTGGGGCTATTCAGTGCAACATTGGCACTAAGAGTGAGCCCAAGTTGGCCAAATTGTCAGGAAGTCTGAAAAAGGAGCAGAGGTTTGAATACGCTGGACTTCTGAGGGAATTTGCTGATGTGTTTGCCTGGACCTATGAAGATCTCAAAACATATAACACTTCTGTCATTGAGCATAAGGTCCCGTTGAAAAGCGAGGCAAAGCCGTTTAGGCAGAAGCTAAGACAGATCAATCCTATGTTGCTGCCTATTATGGAGAGGGAAGTGAAGAAGCTGCTGCAGGCCCAGATCATCGTACCACTGAGATATTTAGAGTGGGTGGACAACTTGGTACCAGTAAGGAAAAAGAATGGAGAAATTAGACTCTGTGTAGGCTTCAGAAACCTGAATAGGAGCTCACGAAAGGATAACTACCCCTTACCAAAGATGGAACATATACTGCAAAGGGTAACAGGAGCATCCTTGATGTCCATGATCGATGGTTTCTCTGGCTACAATCAAGTCTCTGTTCTGCCTGAGGACAGGGAAAAAACGACATTTACCACCCCATGGGGCACATTCATGTATGCCAAGATGCCGTTTGGATTAATGAATGCGGGGGCAATGTTTCAACATGCCATGGACATAGCTTTCGTTGGG
Source organism: Picea engelmannii (assembly GCA_009831015.1). Taxonomy (NCBI): domain Eukaryota; kingdom Viridiplantae; phylum Streptophyta; class Pinopsida; order Pinales; family Pinaceae; genus Picea; species Picea engelmannii. Next base: position 13,007 of record ML859462.1, on the reverse strand, counting down.
GAAAAGGATAAATTTGTGGTCGTCTATCTGGATGACATCACATTTTTTTCAAAATCTGATAAGGAACATTGTTTTCATCTCAAGAAGGTTTTCCTGAAATGCAGGAGTTTTGGCATTTCATTAAACCCCAAGAAATCTCTGTTCGCCATGCAGGAGGGAAAGTTACTAGGCCACATAGTATCAGCGGAAGGATTCAGGATTGACCCTAGTAGAGTTGAGGCAATGCAAGCCTTATCAATCCCGAGGTCCAAGAAGGAGGTCCAATCTTTCCTTGGTAAGATTAAATTTCTGAGGAGGTTTGTGCCTAACTTTGTTGAGAAGGTGAGACTTATAACAACCATGTTAAGAAAAGGAAGTGAAGTGAGGTGGACTTCTGAATCGTGACATTCCTTTGAGCAAATAAAGAAGCCCCTGGCTGAAGCCCCTGTGCTTATTAGTCCCGACTACTCAAAGGATTTCCTTATTTTCTCCTTTGCCTCACCTGACATAGTGGCTGCTGTTTTATTATAGACAAACGAAGTTGGGCTAGACCAGCCTATTGCCTATTTCAGCCGAGCATTGAGGGATGCCGAAGCCAGGTATGACACTATGGAGAAGCAGGCCTATGCCCTGGTAAAGCCTATCAAGGAATTTAGAATTTATGTACTGCAGTAAAAAATCATTGCCTATGTCCCCTCAGCTGCTGTTAAAGACATTCTTATTCAGCCTGACATAGATGGGAGAAGGAGTAAGTGGATAGCCAAGATTCTGGAATTTGACCTGGAAATAAAGCCTACCAAATTGATCAAAGGTCAAGGTTTAGCCAAGCTATTGGCTGAAGCCAATTACCAAGCTTTGGGAATAAGTTTTATCAACGAATGCTCAGGGATTCAGTAGGGTCAGCTGTCTGAAATAGACCCTCAAAGGGAGCCCCCATTGGCTCGATGTCTTTGGTATAAGGATGTCATATAATTTCTGCAAGAGTTGCGGCCGCCAGACGACCTGCAAAGAAACAAAGCAAGAGCTCTGAAGCTCAAGGCAGTCAGATATTGCCTTGTCGATCAAATTTTATACTGGAAAGACCCCCTGGGGGTGCTTTTAAAATGCGTGGATCCGCAAGAGGCTAACATGATCATGGTTGAATTTCACAGCGGCCTATGTGGAGGGCACCATTTCTGGAAGACCATAGCCCACAAAATTCTCAGAGCTGGGTACTACTGGCCCACCTTGTTCACTGACGTCTGCAGGAGGGTTAGAGATTGCACCAAATGTAAAAGATTTGCAGGAAAACAACAAATCAAGTCTCTGCCGTTGAATCTTGTGGTTGTTTCAGGACCTTTCCAGCAATGGGGCCTAGATTTCATTGGAGAAATTCACCCTGCTTCCAGTGGGCAGCAAAAATGGATCCTGACTGCCACTGATTTCTTTACCAAGTGGATTGAAGCTATCCCCACCAGGAGTGCTTCCCACAAGGTAATCATTGGATTCCTGGAGGACCTCACCACAAGATTCAGCTGCCCAAGTAAGATTGTCACGGATAACACAACCTCTTTCAGGGCTGAGCCATTAGCCAAGTTCTATGAGCAATTTGGGATCAAGCTGATTCACTCCACCCCATACTATCCCTAGGGAAATGGTTTAGCAGAGTCCTCCAAAAAAAGCCTGATAAGGATCATCAAAAGACTATTGGAAGACCACAAGAAGGCCTGGCACTCAAGATTGAAATTCTCTCTATGGGACGATCGAGTGACCACGAAGAGGTCCATAGGCATATCTCCTTTCCAACTAGTCTATGGAACATAGGCTGTTTTTCCTTCTCATTTAGCCATTCATGTAGAAAAATTCCTCCAGGATCATCAAGGGGAACCTAATGACATGATCATAAGAATTCATTAGCTAGTGGAAGTCCAGCAGGTCAGGGAGAAGGTAATGGGCAGAATTCAGGACCATCAGCGAAGGATCAAGCAGGTTTTTGATAAGAAGGCCAAGAAGGAAGAGTTTCAGATAGGAGACCTAGTACTGAAATGGGATGCTCCTAAACAAGATAAAGGCAAGCACAAAAAATTCAAAGACCTGTGGATTGGGCCTTTCAAAGTATCTGAAGTATTCTTGAATAACACCTACAGGGTACGAGATTTAAATGATCAGGAAGTTTTCAATGGCCCTGTGAATGGGCATTTCCTAAAAAGATTTTTCTCTTGAGCCACACATGGCTCTTTCACGATTGTAAATATTGTTTTTCTTTCCGTATTTAAGTTTTAAATAAAATGACTCCATAAGCCAACATCAAGGCACTGGAGCTACAAACTGAGTTCTTAGAGCATCACATGGATGCCTCTATCCCCCGTGGAGCCTAATGTTAGTAACATTTCTTGTGCTGCGCACAAGAGTATTCAAGTCTGCAAGATTGTAGGAGAAGCGCCCGAGCGCAGCATGGAAAAATCCCGTTTCAGGCTTCCAAGCAAGTAAATGGGCGAATCTTATTTTCGACGGTCCAGATTCACCCATAGGAGCAGATCGACACTCGGCGGGAAATTGCGGGTGGCAGAGTCGCGCCGACATTAGCGTGATGGATAGTGCCTATATTGCATGCAGGAAAGAGTAGCAGCCGTCCATCTAAAGGACGCGTGACACACGATCTGGTCATGTCGGCATTTCGGCAGTCGGGAGTTTGAAGGGTCAGGGTTCTATGTCGTTCTACATCTCGAAACCCCGAACCCCGAAAGCACCGAAAGTGCCCAGAGTCGGGCCCAAAATATCACAGAGAAATCTCAGCCGTCTATCCACAGGAGACACTTGGCGCACGATCAAGCCCTCTTGCCATTTTTCCCATCGCTATTTTGAGGCGCAAGGAGCAGCTTCGTCATTTTCCAGATGCACGAGGTGCCGGGAGTGTCCAGGACCCAGGCCCACAACATCACCGAGTAAGTTCATGACCGTCAGATCTAAGGGGACGTGTGGCGCCCAATCAGGCCCTCTCGACGTTTCGCTCATCGCGATCGTGATAAGCGAGGATCAACTCCTTCCTATTCACGAATTTCGAAAGCACCTTTGAAAGTAAACACAGGGTCACAACCGATGGTCACTTGGGAAGGAAAAGAGTTGCACAAGAGGGGCCAAAGGCATCGAGTTTGTTCACTGAGGGGATCACCATGATATCCAGGTGCCATCAGACTCGACCTCAATCCTGGTCTTCACTTGGAGTAAATGAAGGCAGGAAGGGGTGGTTGAGACCTCTCTTCATTCATTAAGTTTGAGGTATGGAGGGTCTGGCAAGCAGTCTGCTCGAGAGGGTCCTGTGTACCCTTTTTTCAAAAGAAGCCATGCCGAGTTCTCGACTAGCCGGAAGAGGTCTGCACATGCTAGCTCGGCACTTAATGGATAAACTACTCCCCTTGCAGGAGCCACATGCAGTTAAGGTGGCGTCTGACAAAGAATACCCGTCCGAATTTGGCTGAAGGGACACCAAGATTTGGATGACTGAGCAAGCCGATGTTAGGAGAATTTCTCTGAGTATATAAACTCAATCTTTGTATTTTGTAATCTATCGATGGTTGAGAAAGGCTCCCAATTGTAAAGTTTTGATGAAACGCTGGTCGCTCTGGTTAATGTATAAGGCATTTGAGACTTCTTACTTTATGGATGTCAACCTATTTTTCATCTCTTTGTTTACTATGTTAGAACAACTCATAATTGGAGGATCCAGTCAAGTTGTAGCTGTTATAGGATGATGTAGGTTGGATCACTGTGACAATTGCATTGTTTCTAATCGGTTCCTGTGATTTTCTTAGCACTGAGCGACTTGGAATTGGAGGATTCAGTCGAGTCAGCCCTCAGCTCCTTGAAGCTCTGGACCAAGAGGATATTGGCTTCTGAGTTTTTCATCCTCAAGCTTTCGAAGGCCTGACGCCTGAGGTAGTCTTTCTCACCCTTCTCACAAGTCTCCCATCTACCACCCTTTAATCATCTACTGACGGAAGTTGGATCAAGACCTCCCTTGCTTTCTACATACCAGGCCCAGTTTCCTAAGTTAAAGCTATATATTCTTGAGTCTTTATCCATTCGATCACCCCATTAAACAAATCGTGACATAAAATTGATGGGCGTTGGGCTCTGCTCCTGCAAGCAATCCAGGAGTGACTTCTGACGCTAACAGGTTGAGAAAATCCCAACCCAAACCAAAAAAGTGTGACAACTATGGGAGTACCTACCAACTGTCACCTGAGATAGACACTCCCCTTACTTTAGTGATGATAAATCACCACAAGTGGGGAATCCCGGTGTCCCTAGGGTGATTGAGATGGAAAGTGAGAAGATGATGGTGAAAAATCCTATAGGTCAGATTTGGAGAAGGATAAAGGCTTGGAGATGAAGTCTTGTTGGTGAAGAATGGTTTCCAAGTGTTGAGAACCTACACCACAATGTTAGTCCTGGCTAGATAAAAGCCTTAAAACCAAAGGGAACAAGCAAGACAAGTTTGTTGTCTGAAACTACAAAAATATTTAAATATGTATATCATCAATATAAAATGTTAATCACTACAAAAGTAACCATGCAAAACACCAAATAATTGTTGGATAATCAAGCACTAAACACGTAGATAATATCCCAATATTTAGACACAAGTTTTGATGGTAAAGTAGGTCAGAAAACTGGTGTTATCAACAATACATTAGGGAAGCCTTGTGGCTATAGCAAAATTTTTCTACAACAACAAGTTGTAGCCATTGAATTTCACAAGAAAAGTACTTGAATGGAATCCCTTGACAAGAAGAATAATTAGCACTATTTACTTGTGATTTTCAACAGTAGAAAAAATGACAAATATGATTAAAGAGAGGCTTGTTGTAGCCCTAATGGTTGTGGCTTTAAATTATAACAGAAATAAGAATCACTTGGCTAATCTAGAAACCCTAGTGGCTCAAGCAATCTTATAGAATGTAAAATTGAATCCAATTTGAACAAATGCAATATCTACAAAATTCACGTTTACCAATGCAATGATTTTATTTCTCCAATGCAAATAGAGTACTTCCTAGTCAATTGGGTGATGAAATATCTTGTGTAAAAGCTAGTTTTGTTACTTCTCTAGGGTTGTAATCCCTTTTACTCGCTAGAACAAACAAAACTAGCAAGGTAATTCTAGAAGGGAGTAAGCCCTTTTACTCTTAGCAACCTTTGCTAAAATATGCTTATTCAAGATAAAGATGGATCTTAGTTAGACAAGAATAACCATGAAACAAGAAGAAATAATACAACTAATGCATAAATTTCTTACCAATTCCAAGAGATAACAAGATAAACCCCCCTTTACCAAGAATATTCCACCACAATAGCAAGGACCAAGCATCCAATATATAGCACACTACTTTTTCCTCCAATAGACAAGTTGCATCATCCATAAGACATTCAAGAGAGAGAGAGAGAGAGAGATAGATAAAATTCCCAAGAAGGGTGAAAATTTCAGCAAAGAGAGGTCTAAGCCTCAAGTGAGTTGTTAAAATGAAATGTCACAGAGACTTTATTTATACAAGACCTTCTAAAATTAGTTTTTCCACTTAACTTAGGGTAAAACAAAAATTAGGGAGGCCAACCTCCTAATTTTCCCCTTTACAAATTTAATTTCAAAATTACAGAAAGTAAAAGACTTAAATGATGATGTGATGCCCTAAAGGGGTGATGTTTTGGCACAAAAAACAAGTCATTGAGATAGTTTAAGGAGACCTTGGGCCTTCAAAGGTCATATATTCATGGTGCAAAGGTCTTCCTATATAAAATATGCCAAGTCATAATCAAATCATCACCACCACCATCAAACCCTATCCCTCAAATGTGACATCAAGCCCTAGAATGTGACGCTTTGGGCCTCTAAGGCCAAATGTTGGGCTAATGGAGGGATAGTATCCTCCTCCAAGGTGTAATATCATGTACCCAAAGGAAATGTTCATCATCAATGTGTCCCTAGGATATTGGGTGCATCATCCATCTCGCGGGATTCATGCCCCAAATGAAGGTCTAAGGGACCTTGTGTCTTCACGAACTAACTTTCCACCTGTCAAGGCCCTACAAAGACGAGAAAATTCACCCTCCAAGGGATCACAAGTCATAAGAATCATGTCAAGTAAACCATACATAATAAAATAACCATCCGAACATGTCAAATTTAGGTATGGGAGGGTTGTCATGGTGACCTATTGGGTGAATCATTCCCAAAGTCAAGGAATGATTCCTAGGTGGACACTCTCTAAGTCATGTGAGGAGTATGAGGTGGATGGGGGTGATACTTTATTGCATGGGGTTTCTTGACATACAAGGACTCATATTGTCTCATTTATGGGTGCCTCTGTAGAGGGTGTGTTTCCCTTCCTCTGGGATGCATGATTTTTCCAAGCCATTTTTCCATTTATTTGTTAGAGTATTTCCAAGTTGAATATAAAGTGGGAATTCTACCCAAGCATGAAATTTTTTTCCCACATTAACTCTACCTTGGTCGTACTTGACCATGCTTCCCAAAGTTGAATATGATATGTGGGACTTCCACCTAAGCATGAAAAGTTTTTCCCACACACGCTCTACCTTGGTTGGCATGTTCAAATGGGTATTTATTTTCTGGCTCCCTCGGGATCCTGAGGAGAGCATATAGAAGGTTTATGATTGGATTTTGTCTTTTTCCAGGTACAATCCTCTAGTCCTTTATCGCCTTCTTCCCATGAAACAAGGTACACGCCCTTCTTGGGTCATTGTGGCTCGAAAAATGAAAAGATGAGGAAACAAAGGGAAGGAAACATGGAAAGTGGAAAGTATGTGTGGAAGCGGTACGATGACTCATCAAGGAGACCCTAGTAGCAACCCTTTCCCAGAGGGTGACCACTAAATTCTAGGAAAACAATGTCAACCACCAAGGTGAAATAAGGAAAATATCATAATTTCCAAGCAAACATTTTGAAAATAAAGAAAGGACCTTTTGCAACATATTCAAATGCTTCATTTATTAAAATGAAACTTACCACAACACC
>WSFP011406096.1:0-25485 GCA_009831015.1 Picea engelmannii | reverse complement strand
CTTATACCTTCAAATTCTTACTTTTCCATTGATGAACATGCTTGATTAGATGAAAGGAGGTTGAGGTGCTTTGCAATCTTGGAAACTAGCAAGTGGAGCGAGTCCACCTTGTTTGTTAAGGATTCAAATTTTCTTTGATGGGTATGTATTATATCTAGATGGGCCTAGTCCTTTAAATGGAATGTTGATAGTTGAACTTCCACCTCCATTATCTGTTGGTCATGAACCTAGTTTCCATGAAAAATTTATATTCCCACTCAACCTTACCAATGAATCCAACACCTTGTTGAGTTTCTTATATCACAGACTACACCTTTCAAATATGACGTTCACACCCTCATAGGCCTCTTTGAACCTCTTGGAGGTCACATGTCACACAGATACCAAGTTTTCTTTGGTTGGACATATTTGCAATAGAGGTCAAGCCCCCGATTTGAGAGCAAGGTCCCTTCCCATAACTAAGTCTAAAATCACTAGTGCGAGAGGGTTACTGCCTACACCAACAGAGATTGAGACTGAGAATGCAAATGTGAGATGGAGGGAAAATAATAGTCTCCATCTCATATAAAGGATGAATAGAGCTAGAGTTAACTCACACACATACAAACATCACCTAAAGGACCATATTTCATATCCTTGAGTGAATGTGTAGAGGAAACATGGTATGTGCCTCCTTAATCCCATTAAATCCTCCACTCTATTTGCATGCTCAAACGAATAATGTAATTTTCATTATAATGTGATTTCCAACACACCTATGGTTAAATGAGAAATTAATGATATAGGAGGTGAAAAAGGAGTATAATCGAGCCCCCATTTTTTTTATTAATTTCCCCTGTAACATCTTGCTGAGCCCTCAACACGCCCTAAAAGTTTTTGAGATTTTTTCTTTTGGGTACCACTTTTTCTCATATGAATATTCAGTTGTGTAGAAATCAATGGGGTTATGCGCTATTTGTGTTTTTTCGATTGGTTGCAATCGGATTTCTTTGAAGTCATTGAACTAATTGAAACTTTTCTTTAAAAAGAACTTGGCATTTTAACTAAGAATACATAGCTAAAATTGTGATCCATGCACCTATTTATAGCATCGACGAAATACGAGCAGTAAAAATGACCACGTAGCAACGATAATCAATGATCTCCAATGTATCATCAACATCGGGAAAAATAAGGAGTGAGTCGATTGCTAACTATGTTCGCGAAGAAGTTTTCAGAAAATTGTCGATATCCCATCGACGTCAGCGAAATATGAAAGGAAAAAACACTAACATGGGCTATAACGAACCTCTGATCACCGATTACTGATGCATTGTTCGAAGTCAGTGAAATCCCAAAGATTGAAATTGTGGAAATTTTTGCATTGACACATCGCCGATCGTCGATCACTGATGCATTTTCGGTGTCGACAAGTTTCGAGGGGTGTAATATGGGAACATTTGTTTCAACATCTCTCCGATCATCGATCCTCGATACTTCTTCGTCATTGATGGGATTTGACCTGTTGGTCAAAGCGCATATCTAACGAAAATCCACGATTCTAAATAAACTCTTAGGCAAAGGAGCCAAATTCAAACGTCACATGTCTTTGCCACGTAGGCAATTCGTATGAACTAGTTTCATCCCAAGTAACCTTAGGTTTCCTCGTGTCCTAGTCGCACTTCTAGGTCAACATTTATACATCACCGTTGTACGACAAGTTGCTTCAACATCAGATATTTTGCTAAAATAAATCAACGAACATTGTCTAAGAAAAACATCAAGCCCTGATCCACTCGTTTAAATTAGCAGAATGATGGGACGTTTTTGGCACAAAATAAGATCGGTTTCTGTCATATAATAGGAAAATTAATGCTTCGCACCACATACATTGTTGTCCCATGTGCCGATTGAATAATGAGAAATTCAAATTGCCGATGAACCACAACATAGGCCGCTCCTACGCCACTAGCCTATGACTGCATTTAATCCTGAGCATAATTCAGACCTTGGTGACAGATTGTGTAAAACCGCATTTACGCCCTAAATTGAAGAACTGATGTGGAAAGGTAAGTATTCTTTGTGTTTAAATTATTAAGACAATTTCGAACCCCAACATTTTGTACACAAGTTTCTCATTCTCAGAGCAGTCAAAGGAGCGAAAAGAGCGTCTCAAGAGTTGCACTCGACTCTCAGAATTTTAAACCAAGTTAAGCTAGTGCGAAGAAGAGGTATGTATTGATTTTATCATTTTGATGGTCACATTTATTTATATATCAATATCATCTCTACAATACGGTGTATAAATCTGCTCTTTCTATAGGTAAATGCCTCTAAGGAATCCAACGACCAGACGCTCTCTAAGGGCACAAAAATTGAAAAAACTGAGGTCAGTGAAGGGTCTTCTCCCGGCACTGCGAGGCAGTTGGAGTTTGCTACTAAAGCGGATCCAGTCATCAGAACGTCTACTAAGAAGGAATTTTCCTAGCCCCATGCATTTGGTGACATAGAGGTGAGCACTGGGTCAAAGATGATGCTCCTGCAGTGGGCATATTTATTCAACAAGATTAACCGAGAAGATTACTCATAATTCATACCCCATAACGACCCAGATGTAAGGACACTCGACGACCAGTTTTTTCCAAAAATTCGATGGTCATGCCTACATATGGTAGCCTGCCGAACCCCGGTCTTGTCCTGTATTGAGACCTTGGGGTGGATAATCAACCACATAGACACAATGAAGTGCTTGGTTAATGATGAAAATGGCAGATGAATCGGTGTTTTTTTCTCGATGGAAGTCCATAAATACTACAAGATCAGGGACCCGGAGGAGTGATTAAATACTGATGTTGTGGTGAAATTCTATGAGTTCCATGACACCAACAGATTGATGGCCTCATGGTGGAAGGAAGACAAAAAAATTACAAACTGGAGCAACGACTGGTACAAAACAATAAACCTAAAGGAGCTGTACATTTATTTAATGGTTCTAATATGTCGATTGTAACAGGAGAGGGATTGTGCCAAGTTTTCAGAGGCATGGATGCCCCTGAAATACATTGTGTCCATCTCCGGGAGAATCTTCAACTGAGGAGAAATCATTTCAAAACAATTGAACACCAACATATTGCAGGCCCAAACACCAAAGGATGGAGAAACACTTGCTTTTCACATGGCATCGTACCTACTAGATGTAATCTACTCAAGGAACGTCTTCGCAGGCATGATTCTGAGTTGGCATGTTGCTGAGATACCTGTACATGTCTAGTAGGTACAAAAAATCCTATGCTCTCATCTGCGATGAATTTATAGCTCGGGTTTATTTTTTATTTTTTAAGAAAGAATTCCCAAGACTTTCAACATCAACCAAAGAAAATGATCTCAAAAGTAGGCCACTGGTACCTAGAGGAAACCACTACTTATATCAGGGTGTTTGGGGCTACGGGTGCACCACATTTACTCCCTGCTCACATCCCAGGCCGACTCGTCGTGGGAGAAATTTGTTACCAAACAATCCTGCAGGGCTATAATGCCACTCTAGTTAAAGATAATAAGCAAGTGTTCATAACCTATGGTTTCCATATAGGGTTTTACATGGTGAAGGATGCTACGCAATATAAACAAGAAGTTTTGAGCCAGCTGGAATACAAATTCCCCACAAGATGATTTCACAAACATGACCCTAGAGGCATAGTACTTCAACATGCATCACAAGTCTCCTCCTGCTGGCCATATGCACATGATAAGTTTGAAGACAAAATATTTACAGAATGTGCCCAGGACTAGGATGAGGTGCTCTAGAGAAAAGCTAAACCCAATCTGACAATATTTAAATCCATGAAAATGGATGAGCAGGTCAAAATGATAGAACAAATGAATCAAGAAGCCCTCAGGGTTAAGGAAGAGAACAAAGAAGTAGAAGCCACATAGGCACATAGGAGAGGGATGTTGTTGTTAAAAGAAGCTCAAAGAGTCATCCAGAGGTTATAAAATGATCCCCAACTATTAGAACCCATAAGGGCCACCCCGACCGACATAATCAACATCAGAGAGGAGCTAAATGGCTCAGAATCAACCTCACTGGAGGAGACTGTTCATCTAGAAAACCCAGACATTATGTCACCACAGGAAAGGTCACTGACCACTGCTACAACGTAGTTGGGGGAATCAAGAACATCAAGTGGGATAGATGTTCCTAACGTCCTCATAGACCTTATTACCATATACAATGATGAGGAAAGCTCAGGGGTTTCACTCATAACCCCGGTACCAATCACAGAGGAGGGAGAACCAGGAGAAACATATACTCTAACTCCTGAAGCTCTGAATTCTATTCCCCAAGAAGGTGACAACTAGGCTGGAATCATGATGGACACTGAGTTTCTTAGCCTAACGAGGACTCTGAAATACAACTCCAAGGATGAGCTAGGATCTGGTGAACATTAAGACGAATTGCAAAATCTAGAGATCGACACCTCGACAACCGATCACCAAATTAGTGTTGAACCTGTTCCCATCACCCCATCTAAGGCCGAAACTCCACCAACCAATGAACACCAGCAGGAGTTCAAGTCACCAAAACATACATAATATTCCCCTGTTAAAGAAGTACAACATCCAGTCATAGAACAAAGATATACGACAGGAAGCCTAGGAAACACTCTGACCTAGGGAGACACAAATATTCTTGTGCCAGTGGACGAGGTCACTAACATACAAGCAATCGATTATGATAGAAAGAGGAAGGCCATGATGAGAATGAAAACCAAGAAAATGAGGCTCATGCTTGATGGCACACTTGTTTTTACCACAAAAGAAACACTGCTCAACACAAAAAATACGAATAAAATTGAGATAATCGATGTGGGAATGGATATAATTGATGCCACGCTAGATCGAGCAAAACAAGAAAAAAAGGAACTAGCCTCTGCAAAGGAGCTGGACTACCTGTGTCATCTAGAGAAACAATACAAGGACTCAACACAAGCAGTAGTTTTCCTAAAGAGTGAATTTCTAGAAGCATACGCACAATTCACAAATGAAAGAAATCTCTTCACCACGTGCGTAATCGATTTTCAAGAATAAACTCTCATGGGGTTGACAACCTTTAAAGACATGGAGAGATGGTATGAAAAGGAATACAAGGATGTGGAGCGAATCAATTATATTATTGCAGTACAGAAAGGCCAAGACAGATAAGAGCATGGCATCTGAGTGCTGATGGATAACAACATCTCCCGAATCAGGAAGGCAACCAAATATTGGGTAAGTATAACCTAGGAACCTCAGCCAATGATACAGGAAAGGTGGTTCGAGTGTGAAAAAAGTTGGGAGAAGATCGATTGGGATATGAAAGACATTGGCCTTCTAGAGTTCGTCTCACCTGAAGACTTTGTCGATTTTCATGACATAGTGATGTAGATAGTCTCCGACTACCTCGACAAGAGTCTTTGCGCTCACCTCCCAGTATTAAGGATTGTTCAAATTCTCCTTTGAGATGAAGTGACTCTTTCGATTCCCATTGGAATCTCTGTTAAAAACCCAATCCACAGGTCCTTTCTGCTCCTCATGACCTTTGAACACGACCGCTTCTCCTTCCACAACAGGAAAATGAAATTTTGGGTTTTGGGGTTTTCTGATTCCCGTTGTCGAGAACCTCTGTCTTCTCGATCTCCCAATCTCCCGATTCATGATTCGCCAAAACGGCTTTAAAAATGTTTAGCCCCATGGCTATCTCCTGGTCCACATGACCTTCCCCTATATGACCGCAATCCCTTTCGAGGTTTCACAATTTCTGGCTTTCAAATGCTCCGAATGTCTTGTCCATAGGATTCCCGAAACACCGAATCCCGAAATGTCGATGGACACTCCCCTTTCAGGAATTTTCCCAAAGGCCTCAATTTTTTCCACACATCCCCTTAAGATGGACGACTCGATCTGTTTCATGGTTTTCACTGTGGATATTCCTGATCTCCTGTCCTGAGGACTTCCGAAATCCCGATGACAAATCCTCGTCGGGACTTCACACCCCTGTTCACGAAGGCTTAACTCCCTCACAGCTCCGGTTAGATCCGACGGTTGATGAGTATCTGGATCAATATCCGATGACCCAGATTCGTCCTCCTTGTGCGCTCCTGCTGCTGCTCCCAGGATGTGAAACTCTCAACGGTCCAGATCCTTTCTACAGTGTGATCAGACGGCTACTGTGCCTCCTCTTGAGCTTCTCCGCACGTTCTTCCCAGACTTGGAAGAATTCCATTTTCTCAAAGTCCTTAACCTTTACCTTCTTTCTTCTCTGTGAACTCTTCACTTGAGTCCTCCCGCGTGTATATGAAAATGTTGTCCCTCCTGAGCTTTGGGAACTCTGAACTTGTCAAAGAGTTATGTGGCCTCTGCACCTCCTTGCAGCTACGACTTCGTGCGCTGAAAGAACTAATCCTCCTGAGATTCTTTTCTCGAATCCTTAAATGATTTTGACTTCTACGCTCATACAGAGTCTTCACATACACACCAAGGTGCTATCTCTCCTGAGCTTTCCTGTAGCTTCGACCTCCAAAGAAACTCGTCCTTTTTCCTTTCTCCCTCAAATGGAGAATTTGGATGCCCTCCTGGCTATCCTTCGCTCAAGCAACCTCTTGCTGAATCCTTCAGGGTGTTTAGCAACCTTGTGAAGGTCCCTTTCCTTGGACTCTTCTTCAAATTCAAAACTCAAAGAGTTCTTTTCTCCCGTGCCTATCTGCGCAACTACTCAATGCCCACCTGGTAGAGTATCTTCTTACAAAACGTCCAACAGTGCTGTCCTCTTCTGTGCACCTTATTCACCTGCTCAATGACCTCCTGGCAGAGCTCTCAGAATCCTTAGTGATTCTGGTTCTTCTATTGAACTCACAGCAGAGTTCTTCCTCTGTGCACTCCTTGCACTGGCTCAATGCCCACCTAGCAGAGCTTCACAGAACTCAAAGAGAGTTTCTGTCTGCAACTGTGTTCTTCTCTTACACAGCCTTACCTCCTGAGGTATTCAACAACCTCACAGGTCTTTCTTCCGAGTTGTTGATTTCAACTTTTGTGCCCACCTGACATGCCTCTGTCTGACTCCGCAGAGTTCAGAAATGCACCCTCTGTGCATGACTATTAGAACCCGCAGCGTTCTATCACACCCTCCTGGTGTGAAGCCTCAAAGACCTCTCAAGACTGAAATCAAACAAAACCCTACAAATGCAATCCTACAGCATACATCTACAACATAAAAGAACACACACAGACATTCATTCAACACATGAAAGATGCAGGAAAAACTGTTGTTTATATTAAATGGAAAATGCCTGTTTACAATGGTGTTCCTAAGCACGGCCTGTAACAAGGTCTCGGCTCCTTCTCTTCCGCTCTCTACTCGCAGACTTTCTACCATCTTAAGATACAATTACCATCCAAAGATATTTTACATGAGGAGGCTCTTAGAGAGCTTCCCTCCAACCTACCTACCCTATTCAATTACATTGAATGGGCTGTCTAGTCCACCATCTGGATCTAGATCTCAGCCTTACAAACATTAAAGGCCTACCTACTCTAATGCTTGCACAAAGGCATGACTCCATGGCTCAACAACCTACAACATTAATTACATTCAAATTCAGTGGCTGGTTTTGTTTTTGCAGTCTCCCAAGATGCAAAAATTTTCTGCAATTGGGTAGATCATCATGATCTCCCATGCCATCCTCTTCATCTTCTTCTGTGGCATTAACTTGCCACCCTACTGTAAATCCCATCTCTGTAGACTCTTCTTGACTAACCTATTGTTCAGTCACCTTCTCTGACAGCTCAACTTCTGCTAATTCTCCTGCTGGCTCTGGATTGTTCAGCCAATCCTGCAACATCTCCAACTCCATCTCCCATGGAGTGAGAAATTTATCTTCTGCTGTCAGCTTCAGTGCTGTAGCTTCCTTCTTTTCAGCTTCCTGGCTGAAAGCATTGAGCCATTCCTTAGAATGCTCATTCTCTTTTTCTTCTTGGGCAGCTTCAGATATCTGCTCCAATTCTTCTTTCCTGACAGTCACAGTTGGCTGCCTTTCTTCTACTGTTGCTGCATCTGCAACACAGATTTCTTCCTCCTCTCAGCTAAGTGGTAGGAATATTCTAATTCCTCCAATCATCAGAAGATTCCTTAGATTATCCTCTTCTTTCAGCTACACCTGTTGATCCAAATCCATCTCTGAATTTATGAGACCCTCAGATCTCATTTTCTCATCCCTGCCCACCTGGCAATATGGGATGTCTCTGCTGCCCTCCTGGCAGTCTATGGAATCAACTGATCTCATCTCTGTTCCCTTGCCCACCTGGAAAACTAGAAACTTTTCGCTGCCCTCTTGGCAGTCTTTGATATCTCGCAACGACCTCATTTCATTGCCCAGCTGGCAATGTGAAATTCCTTGGCTGTCCTCCTAACAGTCTGTGAGATCTTCAACTGATCTCAACTCCTTGCCCACATGGAAATTTTGAATTTCCTCTCTTCCCTCCTAGCATTTCTTGAAATCTTCAGCTGATCCTATTTCATTCTCTTCGCCGAGAATTCTCCCAGTCTCTGGTTCACATATCTAAACCATTTTCTCAGGTCTGTTGAGGTTTTCAGCATGCCTCAACCATCCTCTTAACAACCTACGCTATCTTATGAACATTAGCTGCTTGACTGGCCATTTCTCTTTTGCCTTCCTCATGGGCCATTCATATACCCATCTCGACTCGGATTTCTGTTGCATCTGCAGTTCAAGCTCTTCCATTCTTGCCCTGATGCCGGCAAGTTCTTTCCCCCTTTTGGCTATGCTCATAATCTCTAGGCTTTTCCTTCCAGCATACCTATGGCCTTCAGTAACCATGTTGCTGTCTCTATCTTCCCTCCTGGAAAATATATTGCTCACTCCTACAAACTTGAGTGCTTCAGCTTCTCCTATAGTCCTCTTGACTATCTTCTTGATTGCTGCCTACCCGCAAACAATCACCACAGAGTCTTCAACAACCCTGTCTTCTTTTGCCTCGCTTCACCTGAAATATACAAGTGAAGTCCAGCTCTGATACCACTTGACATGTATCAGAGTGCTCTTTCGCCTCCAGCTACCCTTGCCTGAAATATACAAACAAGATTCAAATCTCTGATACCACAACTGATGTAGATAGTCTCTGACTACCTCGGCCAGAGTCTTTGCGCTGACCTCATGGTCTTAAGGATCGTTCAAATTCTCCTTTGAGCCAAAGTTGCTCTTTCGATTCCCACTGGAATCTCTGTTAAAAACTTGATCCACAAGTCCTTTCTGCTCCTCACGGCCTCTGAACACGGCCGCTTCTCCATCAACTAATGCAGATAGTCTCTGACTACCTCAGCCAGAGTCTCTGCGTTGACCTCCCGGTCTTAAGGATCGTTCAAATTCTCCTTTGAGTCGAAGCAACTCTTTCGATTCCCACTGGAATCTCTGTTAAAACCCTGATCCACAGGTCCTTTCTACTCCTCATGGCCTCTGAACACGACCGCTTCTCCTTCCACAACAAGAAAATGAAATTTCGGGTTTTGGGGTTTTCTGATTCCCGTTGTCGAGAACCTCTGTCTTCTCAATCTCTCGATCTCCTGATTCCTGATTCACCGAAATGAATTTAACAACATTTAGCCCCATGGCTATCTCTTGGTCCACATGACCTTCCCCTATATGATCACAGTCCCTTTCGAGGTTTCGTGATTTCGGGCTTTCAAATGCTCCGAACGTCTTGTCCTCAGGATTCCCGAAACGCCGAATCCTGAAATGCCGATGGACACTCCCCTTTTGGGAATTTTCCCGAAGGCCTCGATTTCTGCCACACGTCCCCTTAAGATGGATGGCTTGATCTATTTCATGGTTTTCACCGTGGATATTCCCGATCTCCTGTCCTCAAGACTTTCGAAATCCCGATTTTATGAAATCCTGATTTTCTGAAATCCTGATGACAAATCCCTGTCGGCACTTCACACCCCTGTTCACGAAGGCTTAACTCCCTCGCAACTCCGATCAGATCCGATGGCTGACGGGTATTTGGATCAAGATCCTATGGCCCAAATTTTTCCTCCTTGTGCGCTCCTCCTGCTGCTCCCGGGATGTGAAACTCTCAACGGTCCAGATCCTTTCTGCAGTCTAATCAGACGACTACTGTGCCTCCTCCTGAGATTCTCTGCACGTTCTTCCCAGACTTGGAAGAATTCCGATTTCTCAAAGGCCTCAACCATTACCTTCTTTCTTCTCTATGAACTCTTCGACTTGAGTCCTCCCGCGCGTATATGAAAATGCTGTCCCTCCTGATCTTTGGTAACTATGAACTTGTCAAAGAGTTCTATGGCCTCTGCACCTCCTTGCAGCTACAGCTTCATACACTGAAAGCACTACTCCTCCTGAGCTTCTTTTCTCGAATCCTCAAAGGATTCTAACTTCTGTGCTCCTATAGAGTCTTCACATACACACCAAGGTGCTATCTCTCCTGAGCTTTCCTGTAGCTTCGACCTCCAAGGAAACTCGTCCTTTTTCCTTTCTCCCTCAAATGGAGAATTTGGATGCCCTCCTGGCTATCCTTTGCTCAAGGAACCTCTTGCTGAATCCTTTAGGGTGTTCATCAACCCTGTGAAGGTCCCTTTCCTTGGACTCTTCTTCAAATTCATAACTCAAAGAGTTCTTTTCTCCCGTGCCTATCTGCACACCTACTCAATGCCCACCTGGTAGAGTATCTTCTTACAGAACGTCCAACAGTTCTATCCTCTTCTATGCACCTTATGCACCTGCTCAATGCCCTCCTAGCAGAGCTCTCAGAATCCTTAGTGATTCTGGTTCTTCTGTTGAACTCACAGCAGAGTTCTTCCTCTGTGCACTCCTTGCACTGACTCAATCCCCACCTGGCAGAGCTTCATAGAACTCAAAGAGAGTTTCTGTCTGCAACTGTGTTCTTCTCCTACACATCCTTACCTCTTGAGGTATTCAACAACCTCACAGGTCTTTCTTCCGAGTTGTTGATTTCAACTTCTGTGCCCACCTGGAACGCCTCTATCTGACTCCGTAGAGTTCAGAAATGCACCCTCTGTGCATGGCTATCAGAACCCGCAGTGTTCTGTCACGCCCTCTAGGTGTGAAGCCTCAAAGACCTCTCAAGCTTGAAATCAAACAAAACCCTGCAAATGCAATCCTACAACATACATCTACAGCATAAAAGAACACTCATAGACATTCATTCAACACATGAAAGATGCAGGAAAAACTGTTGTTTATATTAAATGGAAAATGCATGTTTACAATGGTGTTCCTAAGCACGACATGTAACAAGGTCTTGGCTCCTTCTCTTCTACTCTCTACTCATAAACTCTCTACCATCTTAAGATACAATTACCATCCAAAGATATTTTACATGAAGAGGCTCTTAGAGCGCTTCCCTCCAACTTGCCTACCCTATTCAATTACATTGAATGGGTTGTCTAGTCCACCATTTGGATCTAGATCTCAGTATTACAAACATTAAAGGCCTACCTAATCTAATGCCTGCACAAAGGCATGACTCCATGGCTCAACAACCTACAACATTAATTACATTCAAATTCAAAATTGAAGATGAGGAATGCGCCTCTCTTCAGCCTTGAATGCATGCACTGACGTGGAGAGATGCTCCTGAATCATACTCCTCAACTGGAAAAATTCATGAGCTCTTGCTCATGAGCTTCCCATCTCAGTTGTTGAAATCCTCCTAGATCCCCAATCATCCTCTGGAGCTGTTCATCCGCTCCATCTCCCTGCTACTGTTGCTGCTTCTTTTCTGCCCAACTTTTCCTTTCTGGTAGTCTTTGCTGACCCTAACATCAGCCTTCTGATCTCCTCGATCGCTACATCCAGCTTCTCCAGTGACTGGTTCTATTTTTTCAGTCTCCCCAACTGGAAATATTTTCTGCAATTGGGTAGATCATCATGATCTCCCATGCCATCCTCTTCATCTTCTTCTGTGGCCTTAAGTTGCCACCCTACTACAAAGCCCATCTCTGCAGACTCTTCTTGACTAACCTGTTGTTCAGTCACCTTCTCTGATAGCTCAACTTCTGCCAATTCTCCTGCTGGCTCTGGATTGTTCAGCCAATCCTGCAACATCCCCAACTCCATCTCCCATGGAGTGAGAACTTTATCTTCTGCTGTCAGCTTCAGTGCTGCAGCTTCCTGGTTGAAAGCATTGAGCCATTCCTCAGAATTCTCATTCTCTTTTTCTTCTTGGGTAGCTTCATATATCTGCTCCAATTCTTCTTCCCTGACAGTCACAATTGGCTGCCTTTCTTCTACTGTTGCTGCATCTGCAACACAGATTTCTGCCTCCTTTGAGCTAAGTGGTAGGAATATTCCAATTCCTCCAATCATCAGAAGATTCCTTAGATCCTCCTCTTCTGTCAGCTGCACCTGCTGATCCAAATCCATCTCTGAATTTATGAGACCCTCAGATAGTCTCATCTTCTCATCCTTGCCCACCTGGCAATATGGGATGTCTCTGCTACCCTCCTGACAGTTTATGGAATCAATTGATCCTGTCTCTGTTCCCTTGCCCACTTGGCAAACTAGAAACTTTTCGCTGCCCTCCTGACAGTATTTGAGATCCTGCGATGACCTCATTTCATTGCCCAGCTGGCAATGTGAAATTCCTTGGCTCTCATCTTGACAGTCCGTGAGATCTTCAGTTGATCTCAACTCCTTTCCCACCTGGCAATTTGGAATTTACTCTCTGCCCTCCTAGCAGTTCTTGAGATCTTTAGCTGATCCCATTTCATTTTCTTCACTGAGAATTATCCCAGTCTCTGGTTCATAGATCTGAACCATTTCCTCAGGTCTGTCGAGGTTTTCAGCATGCCTCAGCCATTCTCTTAACATCCTACGCTGTCTTATGACCATTAGCTGCTTGACTGGCCATTCCACTTTTGCCTTCCTCATCTACCATTCATATACCCATCTCGACTCGGCTTTTTTTTGCATCCGCAGTTCAATCTCTTCCATTATTGCCTTGATGTCGGAAAGTTCTTTCCCCCTTTCGGCTGTGCTCATCAGCTCTGGGCTTTTCCTTCCAGCATACCTATGGCCTTCAGTAACCATGTTGCTGTCTCTGTCTGCCCGCCTGACAAATCTACTGCTCACTCCTGCAAACATGAGTGCTTCAGGACGCAGATAGTCTCCAACTACCTCGACCAGAGTCTCTATGTTGACCTCCCGGTCTTAAGGATCGTTCAAATTATCCTTTGAGCCGAAGTGACTCTTTCGATTCCCACTGGAATCTCTGTTAAAAACCTGATCCATAGGTCCTTTCTGCTCCTCATGGCCTCTGAACACGACCACTTCTCCTTCCACAACAGGAAAATGAAATTTCAGGTTTCGAGGTTTTCTGATTCCTGTTGTCGAGAACCTCTGTCTTCTTGATCTCCCGATTCCTGATTCGCCGAAACGACTTTAACAACGTTTAACCCCATGGCTATCTCCTGGTCCACATGACCTTCCCCTATATGACCGCAGTCCCTTTCACTTTTTTGCGATTTCGGGCTTTCAAATGCTCCGAACGTTTTGTCCTCAGGATTCCCAAAATGTTGAATCTCGAAATGCCGATGGACACTCCCCTTTCGAGAATTTTCCCGAAGGCCTCGATTTCTGCCACATGTCCCCTTAAGATGGATGACTTGATCTATTTTGGGGTTTTCACCGTGGAGATTCCTGATCTCCTTTCCTGAGGACTTCCAAAATCTCAATTTTTTGAAATCCTGATGACAAATCCCTATCGAGACTTCACATCCCTGTTCATGAAGGATTAAATCCCCCGCAACTCCAGTCAAATCTGACGGCTGACGGGTATTTGGATCAAGATATGACGACCCAGATCCGTCCTCCTTGTGCGCTCCTCCTGCTGCTTCTAGGATGTGAAACTCTCAATGGTCCAGATCCTTTCTACAGTCTGATCAGATGGCTATTGTGCCTCCTCCTGAGCTTCTCTGCACATTCTTCCCAGAATTGGAAGAATTTTAATTTCTCAAAGGCCTCAACCTTTACCTTCTTTCTTCTCTGCGAACTCTTCAACTTGAGTCCTCCCATGCGTATATGAAAACGCTATCCCTCCTGAGCTTTGGAAACTCTGAACTCGTCAAAGAGTTCTGTGGCCTCTACACCTCCTTGTAGTTACGGCTTCATGCGCTGAAAGAACTACTCCTCTTGAGCTTCTTTTCTCGAATCCTCAAAGGATTCTGACTTCTGCGCTCCTACAGAGTCTTCACATACACACCAAGGTGCTATCTCTCCTGAGCTTTCCTGTAGATTCGACCTCTAAGGAAACTTGTCCTTTTTCCTTTCTCCCTCAAATGGAGAATTTGGATGCCCTCCTGGCTATCCTTCTCTCATGAAACCTCTTGTTGAATCCTTTAGGGTGTTCAACAACCCTGTGAAGGTCCCTTTCCTTGGACTCTTCTTCAAATTCAGAACTCAAAGAGTTCTTTTCTCCCATGCCTATCTGCACACCTACTCAATGCCCACCTGGTAGAGTATCTTCTTACAGAATGTCCAACAGTTCTTTCCTCTTCTGTGCACCTTATGCACCTGCTCAATGACCTCCTGGAAGAGCTCCCAGACTCCTTAGTGATTCTGGTTCTTTTGTTGAACTCACAACAGAGTTCTTCCTCTGTGCACTCCTTGCACTGGCTCAATTCCCACCTAGCAGAGATTCACAGAACTCAAAGAGAGTTTCTGTCTGCAACTGTGTTCTTCTCCTACACAGCCTTATCTCTTGAGGTATTTAGCAACCTCACAGGTCTTTCTTCCGATTTGTTGATTTCAACTTCTGTGCCCACCTGGCATGCCTTTGTCTGACTCTGTAGAGTTCAAAAATGCACCCTTTGTGGACGGCTATCAGAACCCACAGTGTTCTGTCACACCCTCCTGGTGTGAAGCCTCAAAGACCTCTCAAGCTTGAAATCAAACAAAACCCTGCAAATGAAATCCTACAACATACATCTACAGCATAAAAGAACACTCACAAACATTCATTCAACACATGAAAGATGCAGGGAAAACTGCTGTTTATATTAAATGGAAAATGCCTGTTTACGATGGTGTTCCTGAGCACGGCCTGTAACAAGGTCTCGGCTCCTTCTCTTCTTCTCTCTACTTGCAGACTCTCTACCATCTTAAGATACAATTACCATCCAAAGATATTTTACATGAGGAGGCTCTTAGAGCGCTTCCCTCCAACCTACCTACCCTATTCAATTTTCATTGAATGGCTGTCTAGTCCACCATCTGGATCTAGATCTCAGCCTTACAAACATTAAATGCCTACCTACTCTAATGCCTGCACAAAGGCATGGATCCATGGCTCAACAACCTACAACATTAATTACATTCAAATTCAAAATTGAAGATGAGGACTGCGCCTCTCTTCAGCCTTGAATGCATGCGCTGATGTGGCTGGCTGACATGGAGAGATGCCCCTGCATCACATAGTCAAATGACATGCAGAACATGACTCATCATGGGAAGAAGAGATCACGCAGGTGGCGAGCATGGCACTAGGTTAGGTAAAGAATTTTATGGAACACCTCATCAAGGCTTGCGCAATACTACAGTGTTTAAGTGCCAAGATGATCAGATATAAAGAATGACCAATAGAGTTAAAGGAAACCCTGTCATCCCCAATGGACCAACACAAATTCCCATATGCTAACACATGGAAGGATCTCTTCGTCAAGTGGTCAGAGTATGAGAAAAATCATCCACTCTAGTAGAACCACTAGACGATCTCAAGAGAACAAATAGATCAAGTTCCGCCTCTCATTCTTTTGTTTTACTTAACAAAAATTTTTAGTAGTTATTTTAAGTTAGTGATTCTTTATAATTAAGGGGATCGGCCTCGTGGGAAAGGGTCAATGGTTTTGGGGAAAGACCCTCTTTTTTGAGAATTGTAAAAGAATTATTTATGTGCAAATTTAATTAAGAAGCTCTGTTTAGAGCTAGAGACAAATTTTATTTTCATCAAAAGCATTATGTGATTGGATTGAGGAGGAACTACTTCCATCTTTGAATTCATTAGTTGATGCTGTAACTAGTAAGATTTTCTAAATTTATTGATAAGCTATATTTTCAATACTTTAAACAATTCTTTTGTTCTAAATGATGAAAAGCGAATCGTTGTGTTAATATGTGATTGATGGTAGAGCTAAGGAAACTATTTTTCTTGCACTTATCTTTATTACATGTGTATTTTATTTCCATAATTGTTATCTCAGTCAGTGTTGAAATACCAACAAGTTAACGTATTGTTACTAGACTTGTAATAGGTGTGAATATCGTTGTCTGCACGCTAGAGCACGAGGGTTATCCCAAGATCAACATTCTTCAATAGTTAATAATTTCCTCTATTAGTTGGTTTATACCATCACCCTTATTTTATTAGACTTATCTAATAACAGAAAATACAAAAAAAGAATCGCTTAACCTGAAGGAGGAAGTTTCATAGAAAGATACCTTGTCAATCACTAGTAAATCCCATTGGTAAATTGGCCAGATCGAAAGATCTGGAGAACCATTCCACTCATCAAACGTTGCAGAGTCTAATTGGGCCTCTAAGGCAGGTTTGGTTCCTACTGTTGAGTCAAAGGATCTTGAACCCCTCAACACATCCCCTCTATAATCTTTAGTTTAATTAATGCTTAATGTAGATATAATGTGTGGCTACGACCAAAGCAATGTAATATGTGAATTATATTTCTATGTTTTAATAATAAAATGTGATGCCAGTTGCTAAGGGGATATGGATAGAGATGGGGTAAGAATTAATCCACAATAGAGGGGAGTGTCTAGGATAATGGACAAGAGGGGTCTAAGGGGGAATTACCCATGTACATTATTTCAATCCATTTTCCTAAATTTGTTATTTGTGTATGAACCTTCTAATTTCTGATTGAGTGTTCCCAAAGCCAATCATTGAATACATGTAAGAGGGTGGGTGTGAGTGGTCACATCCCAAAGTTATTGGGCAAATCAAGGCTGAGTACAATCATTTTGGGGAAGTGTGTGAGTCAAGAAAATAATCCAAAGAAGAGGAAATTCATATGGGTTGGGACAAATTATTTTTCATATTGGAGATTTTGTGCATGAGGAAAAAGTAGAGAGAAATAAAGAGAGTTTGGAGCTAGTGCAGCCATGGAGGGTGAATTATAGAGCAAGATGGAGTGTATTGGAGTTTAATTGGAGTTGAAAAATGAAGAAGCAGGTTGTCAAGCCTAAAGAGTGAACTCCTATGTGAGTTGCACTGTAACAACAAGTGGTTGTTGTTGTTTTGTTGATAGTTTTCCTAGAAGAAATATCCCTTGAGTTCCTAGCTGAGAGGTTCCTGGTTGCTTGTGCCAAAGAGACCCTGATAAACTAATGGGATGCCTGAGGGTCTGAGATCAGTGAAGGGGTACATTCCTTGGGTTGGGAAGGTCAAGAGGAAGAGATCTAGCGAAAAATTGGGATAGTTGTAGGAGAATATCAGTGGGTTGAGAGTTTTATAAGATGTGAGTGGATAATGAGAGACCACCCCCTTTTGTGGATTACTAGCCTCAACTCGGGGGTGACTAGCTGTTTATATTTGGAATAGTTAGTCTATGGTTGGGTGGAACGTCCGTCCCAAGCAACTGGTTGCACATCTGTTTATAAAATATAAGTGTATAATCATGTTGTTTTGTTATTTTATGAGTTTAATTGTTGTGCATGAACTCTTTGTAGTTGAAAATAATTTATATGTTGCTATGATGAATTGTTAGACTGTAATCATGTCGATTTTAGCATGTTGTAGCTGCATTAAATAAATGGTAATAAACAATAATTATTTTTGGCTACAATTCATAGTTGAAAGCTATAGGAAATCACTTTATTAGCATAAAGTTTTAATTTATGAGTTATCCCGCACCGTAATATCCCTTGGTCAGGTCGAGGGATGTTAAATTATGGTATCAGAGCCCTCAGGTTCAAACACCGGGCTACATGGGCCACGAACTGGAGCGAATTGGGGAAATTCATTGTTGCATACTTCGGTCTATGTAAATTTGGGAAAAAATGGATAAAATTAGAGTGAAATTTCCCAAATTCATGAGTAAATGCAATTTTAAAGGAGTTAGATAGGTTTAAGAAAAGTTTAATGAAGTAAATATGCAAGTTGCAGAGCAGAATTTGACATGGAAAGATCAAAATTCACATTTTAATGGTCTCTTGTAGCATTGGTAAGAAGTTTAGGAATTGATGACCGAGGTTGTGTTTGATCTCGATATTGACAGTTGAGATTCGCTTTGATGAATTTAAAAATTCGTAGTGTTTCAACCGTTTTGAAGGTTGAACAAATTAATGGCCAGAATTCATTTCGGGGGTTTTTGAAATGGATTAGATCGATAGTCAAGATTCACCGGTAGAGTTGAGAGAAGTTTGAAGAGTTTTGATTGGCATATTGACGATCCAAATCAATCATAGAAATGTCAAAAATTTTCTAAGTGTTGAAGTTCACCAAGAGAAATCGCCGACGACTGATGTTTGGGTCGACCGAAATGGCGAAGAGTTGGTTCGACCAGAAGACATATCTGACCGTTAATGGGCAATGGGTCAATGGTTGGGTGTTGATCGAATCAACGAGGTGTCTGTTTCTGCTGATGGGCCGATGGATGAGCGTCAACCGAAAATCAACGAAATGTTTTCAAAATGTGCAAGAGAAATCATCGATCGTGGATGGGTTGATGGTTGGGCATCAACTGAATTTGATGAGGTGTTCGGGTCATCCAAGATAAAATACCGATGGTCGTTGAAGGAAACAGGGTTACGACGTGTCATTCCACGTCAAAATCGACGTGTCATGCCACATCAGCCTATAAGTGGTCGATGGTTGATGGTCGGGTCAACCAAACATAGAGATGTTTCGTTAGTCGACGGGGATGATTGACGGTCGATGGGTTGATGGTCGGGTGTTAGTCGGATCAATGAGGAGTTCCATTCATTAATGGAAATCATTGATGGTTTATGGTTGGGTTGGTCGGTTTAGTAGTGTGTTGCGAGTGGTTGTCAAGAGAAATAGATGACGACCGATGGTCAGTTCGGATGGTTTGGTGGGTGTGCAAATCTATTGTCGGGGAAATGGGTTGATGACCAACGATCATATCGACATTCTAAGAAAAATTTTGTGCATGCCCAAAGGAGAAAGTTGATCGTCGATGGCCGATGGAGCACGGATCAACAGATCATATTCCATGTGATTTGAGACTCACAACTTTGATTTAAAGGGTTGTTACAATAGTAAAACAATCAATTTTTATGCAAAAATTTATGGCTTTTGAAGGTCATTAACTTGCAGGGCATTTTTGAGGGCGTAAACGACGTTTTAATCCAATCAAAACCCATGATAGTAGACAATATGTAGTACACTCAATATCTTCAACTCAAATAAAAGAGTTCAAGGAGAGATTTCCAATGAGCTAAACTGTTTGCAAAATAGAGTTCGTATGAGAAAGTTACAACCAAAACAATTAAGGTAAAATTTTGGCATCAAATTTACTTCGAGAGGGTATAACTCCTTGCTCAAAAGTCTGTTTGGGGCATAGGAGCAGTCAATGGAAATATTATGACCCATATAAGATAACCATGTAGTCATACTTGGGATATGGGTATGTAAAAATGTACGGGAAGATAAATAAGACACATTTAGCATACATGGATAAATTGGATAAAACAACCTAAACTTATCCAGACCATAAATTTCAGCTCGAAGCTCGAAATTGAGAAAATGAATAGTAGTTGGGAAGGTATTGAGGAGTAAAATACATTCGTCCACCGATGATTTTTAATTAGGCATTAAAATTTTCCAGAAATTAATAAAGAGATTTATGTAGCAACAAAAGAGTGGAAATTGCAGTGTGTAAATGTTGTAACGTTTCGCTTAGAACTTGTATTGGGGCATGTGTATAGCCATTGGAAATATATTTCAGAGAGGAATACATATAAGAAGTCAAAATTTGAATTGGTTTAATTTTTACTTCATAAATTGGTGAATAAATGATATTTATTCTAATTGATGAAATGTTTTACGCTATGCATGTTCTAACAATAATTATTACATGCACATTTATTGCATAATTAAAGGTACAAGAAGGAAAATTTGGTTCTTGTATGAGGACTAGAGTTATGGAATATGGTTGGGGATCTCACAACCATGATGAAGATATCAGAGGATCAGCTTAAGAAAGTCAAGAACCTGGATGAGAAGAGGATCTCATGGAGGTAGTTCAAAGGATATTTCCAAGAGAGATATTTGTCCAAGAATTAGTATGAGAGGAAGATGAAAGAATTCTTTGAATTCAGGTTGGGAAGCATGACAATGGATGAATATGAAAATAGGTTCTTTGAATTGTTGAAGTATGTTGACTTCATCAAGGATGATAAGGTCAAAATACAAAGGTTTCTAAGTGGGTTACCCTCCTTCTACAATGACAATATTCAATATGATAACCCCAAAAAGTTGGATGAAGCCATAAGGACAGTAAGGCATCTTTATGAGAAAATCATAGGAAGGACAATTTTCCAAAAGGATTGGAATGATAAGATGAAGGGTAAAAAGGATCAAAGGCAAAAAGGTTTTAAGCCACCATTTTTCAAGAACAACACCCAAGAAAATTAGCAGGGTCAATTGGCCCAAAATGAGCACAAGAATACAGATTCATTTGGTAAAAGGCCAAGGAAACAACCTGTACAATGTTGGGGATGTGAGGGAAATCACTTATATAGGGACTTCCCTCACAAATGAGAAATAATGAGGACTCTCCATAACATTTAGGAGGCTGAAATAATGGAAGACATGGGAGGAAACATGCCAAGGATTTATGCATCCTTGGAAAAAAAGCAAGTGAAATATCAATCCCCCATGATTGAAGTGGAAGGTAAGATTGTTAACTAACCTGTAACAATTTTAATTGATTCTGGAGCTAGCCATAGTTACATAAACTCTAACATTGTTGAAATATTTCACTTGCAAAGAAGTAAGCATCAAAAATCTTGGTTATTTCAATTAGCTACATGGGTTAAGAGGAAAATCAACGAGTTGGTTAAATATTGCTTGATATACATGAATGTGTTAGAAAAATAGGACCGTGGAGCAATAAAATAAAAAAAATGCAGAAACAAAACAAAAAAGATACACAATACAATAGAGACACAGATTTACGTGGTTCACCCAGTGTGGGCTATGTCCACCAGAGAAATTTCCAAGTCCTTCCTTTTTTATTATCCAACAAATGAAGGGATACAACTTACAACAAACCTGTTGTAACTTCCTCTTCTTTCTCTCATAGTATCCTATCTCAGAATACAATATTCGCTATGATACATAGCCGCAATACATTTCCCTCATAAGAGAGGGTTTCCTTCTAAGGCAAAAACACCCTAACATAACTTCTACCATTAAATCTATGACCTTATAATGAATTTTCCATATTTACAAGGAAATTACAATATACTTTTACAAGGAAATTTTTCTTTCAGGGGATTCACCCTCGAACCCCCATTGGGGGACGCTGCCCCCGAACCCCCGTCGGGGGCCCGCTTGCCCTTGGAACCCCCAGTCGGGGGGATATCCCCCCCAAAACTCGCAGAGGGGGTAACCCCCCTCTGCACTCCCCCGCGTGGAAGAGTGTACATACTTCTGGTGTGTAAATACTTCATGGGGTATAACAACAGCTGAAAACAAAAGATCTCTGAATCAGGAAGATAATCAGGCTCCACAACCAAACGAATGGAATCAACACAAAGGTAGATGTAAACATTATACCATTGGGTTCATATGACTGTCTAATTGGTATGGATTAGTTGGAAAAACACTATGCTATCCTAGACTGTTACAACAAGACAAGGAAATATTCAAGGCATTCCAAGAGCTGTAGCTGTTAAAGAGATTTCAGATATGCAACTGAAAAAGAGTTTCATAAAGGAATGTTATATTTTTGTAGCCCATATGGATGAGGAAGATAAATATAAAGTGGAAAGCATTGATGACCATCCGATATTAATGGAATTTGAATATGTTTTTTCATAAATCCCAGGATTGCCACCAAAGAGCGATATTGATTTCTCTATCGATTTGGTGCCAAGAGATGCCCCAATGTCCAAGACACCATACAAAATGGGAAATCCAGAATTGAAAGAGTTGCATATGCAACTTGAAGTATTGTTAAATAAAGGGTATATATGCCCAAGTGTGTCACCTTGGGGAAACTCGGTTCTTTTTGTGAAGAAGAAAGATGGAATCTTAAGGCCGTGTATTGATTTCAGACAATTGAATAAGGTCACCATAAAGAACAAATATCCTTTGCAAAGAGTTGATGACTTATTTGATTAGTTTAAATGTGCAAGAATATTTTCCAAGATTGACTTGAGGTCAGGTTATCATCAAGTTAGGATAAAGGAAGAAGACATCATCAAGACATCATCAAGACAACATTCAAGACATGATATGAGAATTATGAATTCATGGTAGTTCCATTTGGACTATCAAATGCTCCAATTGTTTTTACGTGTCTGATGAATGAAGTGTTCATGGAGTACTTGGACAAGTTTGTGACTGTGTTTCTAGAAAACTTACTCATCTAGTCTAATTCAGAAGAGGAAAATGAAAAACATTTAAGAATGGTGTTGCAAGTTTTAAGAGAGAATAAATGGTATGCTAAGATAAGTAAGGGCATCTTTTATCAAAAGAAGATTCACTACTCGGGGCATATAATTTCAGAAACATGGATAACAATGGATCTTGAGAAGATAGAAGCCATTAGAGGATCAAAGAATGTAACAGAGGTCAAATCATTCACGGGTCTTTCTGGTTATTACCGAAGATTCATAAAAGGATTCTCAAAGATTGCAAGCCTAATCAATTATTTGCAAAAGAAGAGAGTGAAGTTTGAATGGACTTCGAAGTGTGAAGAGATATTTCAACAGTTGAAGGAAATATTGATAAGTGCACCAATATTGAAAATTGCAGATTCGAATGAATATTTTGTTGTGTGCTCTGATGCATGCAAGGAAGGGCTTTTTGGGGTCATTAGTAAAAAAGATCATGTGGTATGCTATGAGTCCAAAACATTAAAGGAGTATGAGAGGAATTATGATACACATGAATTGGAGTTAGAAGCAACTGTACATGCATTAAAAATGCAGAGAAATTACCTTATGGGGAAGAAATTCGAGCTAAGGACATACCACTGTGGTCTGAAGCATTTGTTTGGACAACCAACATTAAATGTAGGACAAGCTAGATGGCTGGAATTTCTGAGTGAATATGACTTTGAAATTAAGTATATAAAGGGAAAGGAAAATAAAGTGGTTGATGCACTTAGTAGGAGAGTGCATGAAGTGCATGTTGCAACCATTAGTATGTACATGACTAATTTGAAAAATAAAATTATTGAAGCTGTAAATTAAGATCACCACTGTGTGAGCATAAAATAAAAATTATAGCAAGGTAATTTTCAGTAGAAATTTATTTTTTATGAGCTAAAAGAAGATAGAATTCTCATGTACAAAGGAAAAGTATATGTATCAAATTCTAGTGAGCTGGAAAATGAAGTTCTGAAGGAAATGAATAACGTGCGATATGATGGGCACCCAATATATCAGAAGATAATTGCAGCTGTAAGAAACCGATACTTTTTTCCATGAATAAAGAAATAAGTGGCTAATTGCATAGCTAGATGTCTAGAATGCCAAAAAGTGAAGATAAAGCATATACATCCAATAGGTTTGCTGCAACCATTGTCCATTCCAGAATGAAAGTGGGAAGTTTTCATAGTTGATTTTATTACTAAGCTTCCCAGAACAGTGAAGCAACATGATTTCATCATGGTGGTGGTGGATACATTAACTAAGGAAAAACATTTTATTTTGGTGAAGACTACACAAAAGGCAACAAATATTGCAGAAATATATATGAAAGAAGTTGTCAGGCTACATGGGGTTCCTAAGGAAATAGTTTCAGATAGAGATCCAAATTTCACATCCAATTTTTGGAAAGGTTTGTTCAATGGATTTGGAACAAATTTAAATCTTAGTACAAATTATCATCCAGAGTCATATGGGAAAACAAAGAGGACTAATAGAATCATCGAAGACATGCTTCGATTGTATGTGATGGATCAACCATCCAAGTGGGAATATTATATTCATTTAGTTTAATTTGCTTACAATAGTGGGTATAGCGCCTCATTGAAAATGAGTCCATTTGAAGCATTGTATGGAAACAAGTGTAACACACAAGTGAGTTGGGATAATCCAACAGACCAAGCAGTTTTTGGACCATATTTGTTAAAGGAAATGGAAGAAAAGATGACAAAGATCAAGCATAATTTAAAGGTTGCCCAGTACAGGCAGAAAAATTATGTAGATAAGAACATTATTTTTAGATATTATAAAGTGGGAGAACATGTGTTCTTAAAAGTGAAGGTGAAAAGAAGTTATCTAAGATTAGAAAGTTTCCCAAAGTTTGCAGCAGGATATTGTGGAACTTTTGAAATATTAGAAAAGATTGGGCCAGTTTCATACATGCTAGCATTACCTGCATCCATGAGAGTGCATAATTTATTTCATGTGTCATTATTAAAAAAGTATGTGCCTGAACTTAACCACATAATTGATTGGAATGCGATCCAGGTGGGCCTCGAAGGGGATTTCTAGGGGGAACCAATACGCATCTTGGACCGGAAATTCAAAGTGATCAGGAACCAAACCATAGATCTAGTAAAGGTTCAATGGACATATTACAGTCCTAAATATGCTACATGGGAGCATGAAGAAAACATGTGGGAAGAACAACCAAAAGTTTTTGACAATTTTGAAGAAAACAGATTGCAAAACTCCATTTTGAGCCGTTAGAGTTCCATAACCACATATCAGAGTCCTAGCCAATTGCGTAGGGGACCTTGATAAAATAATGTTTCATTCCTTGAGTTATCCATGATAAATGGATGGTACATCCCTTGGGTTATCCTTGATAAATGAATGGTGCATTCCTTAGGTCGACGAGTTGAGAGGAACAAGAGATTATGGTTGGAATTGCTGTTGGAGTTGTGAAAGTGCATAATTTTATTTTCTAAGTATTGTGAAGTAGATTTTCATATATGTATATTGGCATGGTGTGCACCGAGGATTAAATAAAATTGTAGGGGAGGGGGAACATAACATCCCCACTCTAATCCCCAGTTTAATTAATGCTTAATGTAGATATAATGTGTGGCTACAACCAAAGAGATGTAATATGTGAATTATATTTCTATGTTTTAATAATAAAATGTGATTCCAAATACTAAGGGGACATGGACAAAGATGGGGGATGAATTAATCCACAAGAGAGGGGAGTGTCTAGGATAATGGCCAAGATGGGTCTAGGGGAAATTTCCCATGTATATTAATTCAACCCATTTTCCTAAATTTGCTATTTGTATAC
>ML859461.1:25585-38018 GCA_009831015.1 Picea engelmannii | reverse complement strand
TGGTAGAAATATCCATAGGATAAAGGATAAACAGGAAATACATACGATGAAGGAAGACAAAGCTCATATAACCATCGTTAGAATCTTTTCATAAAGACTTCAAAAGCTTTTGCATATATATTCCATTCAGCTTCAAAAAATTACAATAAAGTTCGAAACAACCAAAAGGGTGCTCTTGCACTTCTGCCAACATTAATTCAATCAAATGTCCCAACATTTATACAATTCGATTACAATGGTTGAAAATGAAATGTTTCAGCTTCTAAAACTAATTATAGCAATTTCAACTGACAGTGTCAGTATATGAACCGATTTACAATGATTACTCAAAAGACGTTTCAAAATTAGGAATGGATTCCTCTGACTGCTCATATTCCTTTACGACATCTGGCTTGTCATGATCTTCTGTCAAACTCGCTGGTTTGGTGACACCTGTCGGTGACTTACTGGTCCTAGGAAAAATGCATTTCATCTTGCCCAACCGCCTGATTTCCTTCCATTGTGAGTCAGAAGGAATCTCGTAGTCCATCATCTCCTTAATCAAAATCTCTAGATAAATGCACGTGGCGTAGGACATAATTGGCAGGCCAATTCATTCACGGATAAAATGACAGGATTAGCGGCCATTGTGAAAAGTACCTGTTAAGGGGCGAAGAAAACACAAATCTAATCCAAATTTGAGCTTGAGTTTCGAATGGATGATTTGCGCCAAATTTTGAACGTTTGAATGTTTCAAAGTATCATAAAATAAAGTCGGGGATCATCCTTTTATATGTTCTTATCGACATTGGGGATTGGAGAAAACGGTTTTAGGTAGACCTCTTTTCACCCCGATGTATCTCTAGATGCGCCATGCGTCCATGAATGAAACCATGGTGGTTTTCCCCGACCCGCCCTCGAATGATTAATCCCTGTGCTACTTCAATCACCGATATGAGTTTCAACCATTGATCTGGATCACTCTAATATGTACAGTCCACCATGCCCCAACAACTTTCGATATCGGGGATTTGAGAAAGCGGTTTTAGGTAGATCTCTTTTCTCCCCGATGTACCTCTAGAGGCACCACGCGTCCACAAACAAAACCATGGTGGTTTTCCCTAGCCCGCCTTCAAATAATTATCTTCTGCACTGCTTCATTCCCCGATATGTGCCTTAGTCATTGATCCGGGTTTCTTTTAGATTGATGGTCTGCAAAATTATACCTTTTGCGCTTCCGCTATATTTGTCCGCATGCTGCCATATAAGATCTTATCCTCCAAACTATCACAATTCCATAGCGAAGTGGATTTTTGCTAAATATTTGAAAATTGGATCCTGATCTGAAAATTGTTATGATGATAATAGGTTGTACACCATCACCAAGGCTATGGGGGATAATGCTTTTGAGCTCAACATTCCTCCTTTCCTTGGCCTGCACCCAGTGTTCAACGTGGACCTCCTTCGACCTTATTTCCCACCATTATTGGACACCTCAGACGTAGCAGAACAAATGACACCAACAAAGCTCAACCCCGATTTCATACAACATGCATCCGGTGATTAGATTGTGGACACACAGATCAAGGAAACTCGACAACAAAGGATCCAGCTTTATTGAGTTGTCAAAGCAGGGAAGCTCCTGCACCAAGGCAAGTGGCTCACCTGGGGCCAAATTCAACAGAAATTTATTCATCTCATGGGGGAACTCAATGCAATGGAGACCATTGCTTCCTAAGGAGGGAGGATTGATCCAGGTGGATATCGGTCGCCACCCACCTTTTCTAGCTGGCTCAAAACAAATTTCTGGCATTTTTCATAATTTACTATCTTTAGCAGTTTTTCAGGTCCTGAACTTCCGGAGCCGTTTTGAGGCCCTAAACGATGTTTTTTTGGGTATGTTGCAGTCAAAAGTTTTCTTCATGAAATTTTTGGTAATTATTGTAGTCCTCGGATAGATATTTCCAACGGGCTATTGTACGCCTAAAACAGAGATCGTATGCACAAGTTACTACCCCGAGAAGTTGATGTACTGACTTACCCAAACGGGGCTCACATGACTTTTGGTGCTTCATCTCCTAGGGTTAGGTTTTATGATGTCTAGGGTTTTTTACACTCATGTTTATTGTAAAACCGCATTCAGATACTCATTGTAATCATCTTCTTTTGAATGAGTGCATCCATCACATCTCTCCTCAGAGATAAGCCGCCACCATTCTAGCAAACTTGTTTTTCGTTGCATTTTACAGTTTCAACTTATTTCCTTATTGAATAGAAAACCAGTTTTATTATATCTATGTTATTCTCTATTAAGCATATGTTAATAATCTGTAGTCATTTCGTTATGCTCATAAAATCCAGACCAAATCTCATTGGGTCTCGAGCTTGTTTCTCTTGAGGACCAAAGCTCTCGCATGCCCAAGTGACCTCTCATGGTAGAAGAAAAGAAAGATGATGGGACAGGAGATCCTTTCAAAATGTTTCTTGAGGAAGCCCTCACGCAACAAAGGAATGAGATGATGGATAGTTCCATGCAAATCCTTCGACGACTACCAACAGGGGATGCATCTTCTTCGAGTGGAGGTGTCGCCCCCTTCAAGGTATAAATAAACTTCGATATTCCTGTATTTGAAGGTCAGATAGACGCAGATGGTGTAGACAAGTGGTTGAATCTACTAGAAGGATATTTTTTTGTCCATAACTTTTCGAATAGAGAAAAGATTACTTCTACACTCCTCAAAGTCGTTCCCCGTGTCAAAGATTGGTGGGAAACTTTCTGTGAGCAAAAGGAAACATAGGAACCCTCATTATTTATAGTCACAACCACCTGGGAATCCTTCAGGGATGCTATTAAGGAACAATAATACCCTGTTGGAAGTTATGATGACTTGTATACCAAATGGACCACACTACGGAAAGAAAGAGACCAAGCAGTGCCAGAGTTCACAAATATATTCCATACCTTGCGCACCAAGCTGGGTATCAAAGATTCAGAGCGACATCTGGTGCTCAAGTATGGTGGTGCTCTGCATAGATACATCCAGACCGAAATGGAATTTTTGGACATCTCGTCCTTGGGCACGACCTACCGATATGTCATCAAAATCGAGTAGAAGCTCAAACAAAAGAAGCAACAATTTGGGCCCGGGAACCCCTCACACCAAAAGACAGGAAATGGCAGCCCCAAACCACAGAATAAAGGACAGAGAAGATATGGACAGTATTAGGACAACCAGTCCAAGACACAAGAAAAAAGGGACACCAGAAAGAAAAAGAAAGATATCGGGAAGTGGTGTGACTTCCATAAGAGCCCTTAGCATAACACTGCTGACTGTCGATCAAAGTAGTCGTTGATGGTAGAAGTGAAAGCCTCTGAATCAGATGTGGGTTCTGACTCTGAATCAAAACCAGAAAGGGGAAGAGATATCATTGACGTGGAACCCAGTGCCACCGTTGCTACCACCAAGCTCCATCCTAATGAGCTAGACGAGCCAGAAGAAGGAGAGTGCCTCTTCCATTCATAGATGTGGGTAAATGGCACCCCGCTGCACTTGATCCTTAATAGCGGTAACCAAAAGAACCTCATCTTAGCAGAGGTTGTCAAGCAATTGGCCCTCCTGAAAACGCCACACCCACAACCCTACACCATTGGATGGCTCTCCCAAGGAAGCGATCTCCACGTCAACGAACAATGCCGACTGTCGTACAGCATCAAGCCCTTCAAAGATGAGGTATTGTGTAATGTTTCTCCTCTCAAAGTTTGTAATGTTATTTTGGGCCAACCTTATTTATGGAGACGTCATGTTGTATATGAGTCTAGGCCTCATAGTGTTATTATTAATTTGATCAGGAAATTGTATAGGATACCCGAGGCAGTCCCACCTAGTGCTATTTCCTTGATCTCTGCCAAGCAATGCAGGAAGGTCATCTATTAGACGGGGAAGTTTGTCTTCTTTGTGATTCTCTCTCGGAATGAGCGAAAGATCACAACCACATCCAAGGTCTCTGTGGCCAACCTCTCCACACAATAGAAGAAAGAAGATAAGGTCGTCAAAGAATACTCGAATATCTTCTCCTCACCTACCGGGGTACCTCTTTACTGTCAAGTCAAGCACCCCATCGATCTAACCCCCGACGCACCGCTTCCCAATGGGCCAGTCTATTGCCGCTCTATGTTAGAGAATGAGGATATCCAATGACAGATCCAAGAACTGCTCCACAAGGGGCACATCCGTCCCAACTCATCAATTTGCGGGAGCCCAATCGTGATGGTACAGAAGAAAGCTTGAACCTAGTGACTCTACATTGATTACCGGGACTTAAATAAAATCACTCTCAGAAACCGGTACCCAATTCCTCGAATCGATGACCTCCTTGATCAACTCACGGGGGCCAAATACTTCAGTAAGATTGATCTGAAATCTATCTACCACCGGGTCCCAATAGAATAGACAGATGTATGGAAGACCGCCTTCAAGTCAAAGGAAGGCCTTTTTGAATGGTTGGTCATGCCCTTTGGTTTAACAAATGGTCCCACCACTTTCATGAGGATGATGGAAGATATCTTGCGACCATTCACCGATACTTTTGTAGTGGTGTGTCTGGATGAAATTCTCATTTAGAACAAGTCTTGGGCAGAACACCTGTAGCATATTCAACAGGTTATGCACACCCTGTGGTAGCACAAGCTATACACCAACTTGGAAAAATTATCCTTCAGCATGGACAGGGTCCATTACCTAGGCTACATTGTTGATCAACATGACATACATGTGGATCCATCCAAGATTCAAGTCATTCGTGAATGGATAGCCCCAACCACACTCACTGAGCTTCGAAGCTTCTTGGGCCTTACCAATTTCTACTGTAGGTTTGTGTTGGGATTCTCCCATATTGAATGGGCTCTCAACCAAATAACTAGGGGTGATGGTAAGGGAAAATTTGCATGGGGCCGGTCCCAACAACAAGCGTTCGATGATTTGAAGCAGTGTTTGTGCTCATCCCCATTACTTTCACTACCAGACCTGCAAAAACCCTTTGAGATCGAGATAGATGCTTCAAACTATGCTATGGGCATCGTTCTCACTCAGCACGGCCACCCCGTGGCCTATCATAGTGAGACACTATTAGATGTTATCCATAAGTACCCTACTTACGACAAAAAAATATACTCCATTGTGCAAGCCTGTTGCCAGTGGAGACATTACATTCTTGGGAGGGAGACAGTCATCCACACTGATCATAAGCCATTGCAGTTCATGCAGACACAAGTCAAATTACATAATGACCACCATCAAAAGTGCTCCACATACTTACAACAATTCCACCTCAACATCAAGTATAAAACAAGAAGCACCAATCGCATCGATGATTGCCTCAGTAGACCACTACACGCGACACTTTCCACTGTGATAGACTCTTGTGGGCATGAGACCTCTGGATGGCCCCAACTCTATGATATCGACAAGGACTTCACAACCACCTAACAAATGTTGGGTGCAAACGCACTTGTCGATAATTTGATCTTCAGGATGGGTTGTTGTGTAGTTTGGGCCATATCTACGTTCCATAAAGAGAGCGAGTGAAGATGATCTAGGAGGCCCACTACAATCGAGTGGTAGGACACTTCGGCATCAAAAATATAGTGGAGATGCTACAAAAACATTTCCATTGGTCGAAACTTCGACACAAGGTCAACAAGTATATCAGGTCATGCACTACCTGTGCTATTGCAAAACCGACCAATAAGAAACATGGCATCTACACTAATATTCCTACTCCTTACATGCCATGGGAATCCATCTCAATGGACTACATGTCGGGCCTCCCATCCACCAAGCGGGGAAATGACTTTGTTTTTTCGGTTGTTAATCGCTTTTCTAAGATGGAAATTTTGGTTGCCTGGAAGGAGAACATCATAGCAGAAGCCACTGCCAAGCTCTTCTTTGAATGAGTCTGGGTACATTTTAGAATCCCACAAACCATTGTCTCATATCGGGACAATCAATTTCTCATCACATTCTAGTTGAGCCTCTAGTCATCGTTGGATACCAAGCTCACCAAATCCATGGCCTTCCACCCCCAGACAAATGGCCAAACAGAGGTCGTAAATCGAATGATCGTGCATATCCTGCGCATGTATAATTCCAAGCACCCTCTCACATGGGATGAGAGTCTTCCCTATGTCCAACATAGCTACAACCAAGCCCTGCATATCTCAACCGACCACAGCCCCTTTTAGGTGGGGTTGGGATTCCAAGCATTGGGTCCCATAGATGTTGCACTTCCCCTTGCAGTCACCTCGACTGACTCATCTCCTGCTCCAACTGAAGCTGACAAATCCACCCGGTTCATTGAGTGGATCCGACACATCCTCCAACAGGTTCATGATATCCTACATAATTCCAATGACAAGTACAAGCAGTGCCATGATCAACATCGAGTGCCACATAAGTTTCAGGTGGCAAACAATGTTTGGTCGCACTTGCAGAAAGAGTGCCTTACACGACCCCATCTGAAGCTTTGCCCACTCTATTATGGGAAGTACACCATCACCAAGGTTGTGGGAGATAATTCTTTTGAGCTCAACATTCCTCCTTTCCTTGGCCTGCACCGAGTGTTCAACGTGGACCTCCTTCGACCTTATTTCCTGCCATTATTGGACACCTCAGACATAGCAGAACAACTGACACCAATAGATCTAAACCCCGATTTCATACAACAGGAATCCAATGATCAGATTGTGGACACACAGATCAAGGGCACTCGACAATAAAGGATCTATCTTTATCGAGTCGTCAAAGCAGGGCAGCTCCTACACCAAGGCAAGTGGCTCACCTGGGGCTAAATTCGACAGAAATTTCTTCATCTCATGGGGGAACTCAACGCAATGGATACCATTGCTTCCTAAGGAAGGATGATTGATCCAAGTAGATATCAGTGGCCACCCAACTTTTCCAGCTGGCTCAAAACAACTTTCTGGCAAATTTCATAATTTACTATTTTTAGTAGTTTTTCGAGTCCTGAACTTCCGGAGCCATTTTGAGGCCCTAAACAACGTTTTTTGGGGTATGTTGCAGTCACAATTTCTCTCCTTGAAATGTTTTTGCAACTGTTGTAGTCCTCAGATAGCTCTTTCCAACAATCTATCATACGCCTAAAACAGAGATCGTATGCAAAAGTTACGACCCCGGGAAGTTGATGTACTGACTTACCCAAACGGGGCCCACATGACTTTTGGCGTTTCATATCCTAGGGTTAGGTTTTTGGATGTATAGTGTTTTTGACACTTTTGTTTATTGTAAAAATTCCTTCAGAGCCTCATTGTAATCATCTTCTTGTGAGTGAGTGTAGCTTTCACATCTCTCCTCAGAGATAAGCCGCCACCATTCCATCAAACTTGTTTTTCGCTGCATTTTACAGTTTCATCTTATTTCCTTATTGAATATAAAACCAGTTTTATTGTATCTCTGTTATTCAGTGTTAAGCATCTGTTAATAATGTGTATTCATTTCGTTCTACTCATAAAATCTGGATCAGTGGTATCAGAGCGGTATGCGCCTTATCGTTTTAATGCATGTCCCCAGTGAGGTCAGAGTACAAAGAATTGGGTCTCGAGCTTGTTTCTCTTGAGGGACAAAGCTCTTGCATGCCCAAGTGACCTCTCATGGCAGGAGAAAAGAAATATGACGGGACCGGAGATCCTTTCAAATTGTTGCTTGAGGAAGCCCTCACACAACAGAGGAATGAGATGATGGATAGTTTTGCGCAAATCCTTCGGCGACTACCAACACGCGATGCATCTTCTTCGAGTGGAGGCGCCACCCCCTTCAAGGTACAAATAAACTTCAATATCCTTGTATTTGAAGGTCATATAGACACATATGGTGTAGACAAGTGGTTGAATCTACTAGAAGGGTATTTTTTTGTCCATAACTTTTCGAATATAGAAAAGATTACTTTTGTGATCCTCAAAGCCATTCCCCATGTCAAAGATTGGTGGGAAACTTTTTGTGAGCAAAAGGAAATAGAGGAACCTAGTTATTTACAGTCACGACCACCTGGGAATCCTTCAGGGATGTTATTAAGGAACAATACTACCATGTTGGAAGTTATGACGACTTGTACTATCCTCAGGATTTGTTCTTCAGAGTGCTATTGTAATCCTTTTTCTTGTTCAAGTTTCAACAAGGGCTGAGTACAGTCCTCCTCCACATAGGGATTCTCTAACCAGAGAGGAACTTCAATGGTTGGTTGGGTGGGGGAAAAAAGGATAAGTTTCTGAGTTTGAGTGTCATTGGAAATTGTCATTTCTCTAGATCGACAACTGATGAATGCATCAGCAGTGGCCAACCAAGGTCGGTCGAGTACCACTGGGTGTCCTAATTTGGGGGATTTGGGATGGATTACCAAGAAATCCATATGGTATTCCCAAGAGGCCAATGTCATTGTTATATCATCTAAACTTCCTGTTGGGGTGATGACTGATTTATCTACAAGCTCTAGCAAAGTTTGTGTAGGTCTTAAGTGATCTAGTTGCAGTGTTTTCATAGTGTTTACTGACATCACATTTATTGTTTCCCCTAGATCAATCAATGTGTTAGGTAAGGCAACAACATTGATTTCTATGGTTACCACTCAGTTCCCTAGATCACTATACTTGGAAGGAATTTCTGTTATAAATTCGGATAACTGTCCTACCACCCGTACGACAGGAGGTTCCTTCTTCTTTCTTCCTAGCTTTTTAATGCAAAGGTCCCTTACAATTTTAGCATAGATAGGTATGTCTTTAATGGCCTATAGTAGTGGGATATTTACATATGCAAAGTTCAGTCTTTAGATTATGTTCTAGATATTCCTCAGTTTTCTTTACGAGCAACCTTTCTGGGTAAGGGGGATTCATTTTATGGGGTGTTTCTGCTGCAAGGGAGTTGGGAGAAGGAATTTCTTGTGGTACTAGAGTGTTTCTTTCTTCGTTCAATGGATTAGTCGTCTGTTCTTCTCTTTGAACTGTTTGGACATCTATTTGTTCTTCTTGGTTTATGTGATTATGCACTTGTTCTTCTTGGATGACCATAGTGGGATTTGTTTTGTTTACAATCCTTCCTGATCTTAATTCAATTCCATTAAATGGAGATGGTGTTATTACATATGTAGGAAAGGTTTGTACTTCAACGTTTTGTATAGGTTGTGTCAGTCTATTATTTGGGTTAGGGATAGGTTGTGAAGGAATAGGGGTAGGCCGAGGAGGGTTTTGGATGGGTGTAGCTTTCATTGGTTGCTGCATATTTGGATTCATGGGTAGTGCAAGTTGTTGTTGTAATTGTGGGGGTGGAAGAAGATCAAGGGGGGTAAATCCTGAGAGAAACTGTGAAATATTTGAAGGATATTGTGGATAGATGGGAAAATTTGTTGGTTGGAAGGGGACATTCCCATATACAGGTCATCTCCACCCCTGTTGCCAAGGTTGGGTTTGTGTCGACCACTAAGGATAAGACATGGGGGGTACCCATTGCTGTTGGGGGTATTTTGTAATTGGTTTGACAAGCATGTTGGGGTTTTGTTGTCTCCATGGTCTCTTAGGGGGGTAGGATGTCTCAGGTTCCCCTCCTCCCTTGAACATGGCCTTGAGTCCAGGAAGAGAAGGGAATTCATTAGAAGGATGGTCCTCTGTACAAAGACCACAGATTTCAATAACATTGAGGGGGCATTCCTTTTCAGGGTGTTTCCTCCTACACTGATGACAAAAAATTGCTAACGCAACATTTTCTTCCTCTTGTTTTCTTTTAATTTTCATGGTATCTAGTTGGGAACAGATGGTGTTTAGGATATCTGTTTTAAAGTTTTCCAAAATATTTCCTGGTTCAATCCTCGTGACACCTCTGGATGTGGGTTTAGCAATTCTGTTGGTAGGGTCCCTTATACTTTTCCCCATTTTAGCTTGACTGCGAGAGTATCTTTTACAATAATCTACTATGTCTACAAATGGATTTTGGTATACGTCCCTAGAACTCATGAGGTTTAACACTTCAATGCAATCATCCCTCACACTCTTTAGAAAGACATTCCTAACTGTAGTTGTATCTAAGGAAAATTGCTTAGTCTTTTGGTAATTGTATAAGAACCTTTCTAGGTAGTCTTCTAAGCTTTCTTCTTCAGATTGCTACATTTTGAATATATCATTCCTAGAATCCCTAGGTCTGCAGTAATCTTGGTATTTCTGAAGGAAGGTCTCCTTCATACCATCCCAAGTCAAAATTGTGTGTTCCCCTAAGCTCATGAACCACCTCAGTGCCAAATCTTTTAGTGTAGCTAGGAAAAGTTTTAATTTTTTAGCATTATCTGTGTAGTTATATCTCCTACACAATATGTCAAATTCAAATAAAAACGAGTCAGGGTCTTCTGTCGACATGCCTCGGAAATGAGGAAGTGAAGATAATGGAATGTTCTTCATAGCAACATCTTTAGCAATATCCAGTATGGGGAATCCAAATGTCTCTGTTTCATTGGCTATGTTTCCCTCTTCTTATGCCATGTTTCCAAGCAATTTGTAGGGGGGTGGTGAATTTTCTCCAATGAGTGATGGTTCCACCACTAGGTTACCTGGTATCTCTAGTTGTTCCAAGGTTTTGTGTGGCCTTTCAACAACAGATGCAGCCTCTTTTATTACTACCTCTGCTTATTTTC
This sequence comes from Picea engelmannii, assembly GCA_009831015.1. Lineage (NCBI taxonomy): Eukaryota > Viridiplantae > Streptophyta > Pinopsida > Pinales > Pinaceae > Picea > Picea engelmannii. The sequence goes on along the minus strand of ML859461.1, from coordinate 27,353 downwards.
CAGTTTCTCCTCTAGATGGGGTCACCAGTGCTTCCTCCCTTTCTAGTTGTCTTATGTCTTTAATCTGAACAGTGGCTTCAGATCTAGTGCCTTTTGCTGTTGTTTCAATTGTTTCCTTTGAGCTCTCTCCTTTGAGAATTTTTCTTGCACGAATTTTAGATGAATTAGTATAAGGGGGGGTTTTCTTTGTTGTTTGCTTTTCTAGTTTTTTTAAGATTTTAGGAGCAATGAATCTACCTTTATTATCCCTATACCTACTCATAAAAAAAAATGAAATGAATGAAAAATGAAGATTCCTAATTAAAGGTAGGAGGACAACCTGACTTTGGAGCAACCCCACCAAAGTGGATGCGCATGTTCTTACCTTTCATCTTACCGTCTTCTCTCCACCCTCAGATTATCCTCAAATCCAATCCAATACTTCATCAAACCAATCAAAAACTAAAAATGCTACCTATTACCATTTACAACTCCCCGACAACGGCGCCAAAATGTTGGTGCGTAAATATGTTCAATGTATATCTCACACTCATTTAAATGTCAATCCAGGATTCATAATCGAAAGAGTCGTTACACTATATGTGCCGAGAACAAGTAACCTACCTAAGTCTGTTGCATATAGGAAATAATTAATAACATAAAAACTTTGTTTCTAAGATTTCTAAATACTTCAAAATATCTCTAAGCTTAGAAGAGAAAACTGATAATGAAACTTAAACAAATAGTCAATCAAAGAGATGTTGTCCTAGAGAAACAAGTCTGTTCATTTCAGGTTCTTGAATTGAAAAGATGAACTTTAAGAAGCTTGTCTCCTATAGCAATTAAAACAATCAATTCCAACCATTCTCGAAACCAAAAGCAACTTCAACCTCATGTATTTCAATCAAACCAGCACAAGGGGTGTTCAGTATAACTGAAATACTTTATTACAGAGCATGAAGATGAAATATAAAGTCTTATGGTCGCTTGAGATACTAGGTCTACTACAATCATAAACTCAAAATATCAGGTCCACACTTCAAATCATGAAATAGCTACCTTCAACATCTGAGAATGAAATTTCTATTCGATCTAACACCTTCTTATTCACACCAATCCAAAATGATTAACTCAACCCTAAATCCTGAAAATGAAGTAAAGACCAATCACACACACACTGTTGTAAAATATCCACACAAACACACAGAACATATACAAGGAGGTTTACCTTAGTTGGGCCGTTGGGCCCTTGCCGAACCAACCAGGAACCTCTTAATAAAGTAACAGACTAAAAATTTTCACTCACATCCAAGAATTGACATAAAAGATCTTCTGTATTAATTCAACTGTTAAATTGGATCAACGGTCTTTTACTTCATACATGACAATGGTAGTATCGTCTTGTTCTGACAGTATACTTTTTACATTCGCTATTATCACTATCTATCATATATACAACATTCCCTATATAAAGTAAGTTGATACTATGAATATCTATGGATAAGCATTAAACAGTTTGAGAGATTTCACAATTAAGATTTACATCGAATTTTTAGGAATCGACTCCATCCTCATGACACGAAGTGCATAAGCGATGGAGTCTCTTGCAACTGGAAAACTGATTTGGGCTCTTCTATCCAACCATAGATGATTTTAGGGGCTAAATTTCGCTCATGGGCTAATTTTCCATGGTTTTTCCAAAAACGAGATTCGCTATTTTAAAAATGATTCGCCCAAATTCTATAGGATAAAATTATTTTACCTTAAAAATCGTCAAAATTTTATAAAA
>ML859461.1:0-25485 GCA_009831015.1 Picea engelmannii | reverse complement strand
AACATTTTTGACAAAATCCTCCTTTGACAGAGGTTTGTGATAAGCCTTCAGTCGATGCCCATTTACAACAAGGGAAGTCTGATTTTCATCAATGGTCTTTATCCTTACTGCACCATTGTCATAGACTGTATCAACCTCATAGGTCCCCATCCCTCTGGTAGACAGTTTACCTTTAAAATTTTTTAATCTGCTATCATATAGGAGGGCCCAATCACTTGGTTGGAAGGACTTCTTTTTAATGTACTTGCCGTGCCATTTGGTCCTTTGCTCTTGTATCAGGGTGGTTCTTTGTAGACCATCATGTCTTATCTCATCAAGCTCATTCAATTGTAATATCCTCTATTTTTAAGCTTCGTTCAGGTCCATTCCTAATTGCATGGCAGTTCTAAAGGTCTTTACCTGAAACTCTATGGGCAGTAGTACCTGCTTCCCATACACCAACTCATAAGGTGTATGGCCTGTTGTATTTCTCCAGGCTATCCTATAGGCCCACAAGGCCTCAGGAAACCTATCAGCCCAGTCTTTGTGATGTGGATGAACAGTCTTAGTGAGGATGGCCTCTATCACTTTGTTGTTCAATTCCACTTGGCCATTGGCTTGGGGGTGATAAGGCAAAGACTTTATGTGTTTGATATTGTATTGTTCGGTAAGAGCCTTGACCAAATTTGAGGTGAATTGTGTCCCTTGGTCAGTGACTATTTCCTGAGGTACCCCAAAACGAGTGAAAAAATCCTCAAAGAGAAAGTCTACAACAGATTTTTCATTGGCTGAATACAGAGCCTTGGCTTCTACCCATTTTTTTACATAGATTGTGCAAACTAATATGTACTTTTTTCTTCGGTACATGGGATTGATAGGTCCTACAAAATCTAAGGCCCATTTTTCAAAGGGTTCGATTACTACTTGGTCTTGGAGTGGCATTTTGTCGACTGCTGTAGGTTTTCCCATTCTTTGGAAATCATCACAGCTGGCCACGTATTTCTTTTCATCTTTGAAGATGGTTGGCCAATAATAGCCAGAATGTAGGATTTTGTAAGTTGTCCTTTTGTCAGCAAAGTGGCCTCCACATGGGCCATCATGGCAAGCTCTGAAGATATCCTGCATTTCATCTTCCCGGACACATCTTTTGATTACCAAATCAGGTCTCATTCGGTATAGGGTATCCTCATGCCACATATAATTGGAACTTAGATGAATAATTCTTTGTTTTTATATGAATGTCATACCTTGAGGCAGCTTGTCGGTTACCAAATAGTTGGCTACGTATACATAACAAGGGGTGAAAGTAGAAATGGAAAATAAATTCTCATCTGGAAAATCATCATCTACTGGAGTACTGTCACCTGTATGGATAAGCCTAGACAAGAAATCAGCAACCAAGTTGTCTCTTCCAGGCCTATCTATGATAGTGATATTGAATTCTTGTAGTAACAATAGCCATCTAGTTACTCTAGCATTTGTAACGGGTTTATTCATTAGAAATCTGATAGTTGAGTGGTCAGTGTGCACAAAAACTTTGTATCATGTTATATAGTGTCTAAACTTGTTGATGGCATGTACTACTAATAAAAATTATTTTTCTGTGACAGTATAGTTTGCTTCATCAAGTGAGAGGTTCTTACTAAAAAATTATATAGCATAAGGAATCTACCCTTCCCTTTGTCCTAATACAACTCCCAAATCAGTATCTAAGGCATTTGTGCAGATATGGAAAGGAAGAGACCAGTTTGGACCTCTCAAAGCAGGGGCACTTGAAAGTTTTGTTTTTAAGATTTCAAAGGAGATTTGGCATTGCTCATCCCAACATAATTCATCATCTTTCATTAGTAGTTTGAAAAGGGGGGTAGCTAGGTTTGTAAAATTTTGAATAAACCTCCTATAGTAGTCGGCATGCCCTAAGAAACTTCTGATTTCCTTTTGTGAGCTAGGGAACTTAATTTGGGAAATAATGTCGATTTTGGTAGGGTCCACTCTTATTCCTATACCAGAGATGTGGTGACCTAGAAAAATTCCTTCAGTAAGCAACATTCTCAATTTTTCATGACTGAGTGAGAGGTTGGTCTCTTTACATCTAACGAGTACCTTCTTCAAATTATCCAATGCCTATTGGAAATCATCCCCATATACCGTGAAATCATCCATGTAGACTTCCACATAATCATTGGTCAAATCAGAGAAAATAGCCAAGACAACCCTCTGAAAGGTAGCAGAGGCATTACATAACCCAAAGGGGAGAACCCTATAGGCATAGGTTCCCCAAGGACAGGTGAATGTGGTCTTATCATGGTCTTCTAGTGAAATTGTATTTGGTTGTAACCACTAAACCCATCTAGGAAAGAAAAATACCTCTTCCCAGATAAAGTGTCTATGACCTAATCTATGAAAGGTAAAGAGAAGTAGTCCCTATAGGTGGCCTTGTTTAATTCTTGAAATTCCACACAAATCCTCCATTTCCCATTTTTCTTTGGTACAATAACTAATGGGGAGACCCATTTTCTATCTGATATAGGGTAAATGAAATTGGCTTGTAGGAGTTTTTGGAGTTCTTCCTTTACTATATCTTTCAAGGCTGGGTTCATTCTTATTTGGGGTTGTCTGACAGGTCTGATCTAATCACTAGTGTAAATATGATGCATACAGGTATTTGGGTGGATCCCTTTCATGTCAGAGTAATCCCATGCAAACGCATCAGATTTCCCTTGAATCATTTGTATCATATTTTGTTGTTGATCTGTTTCTAGGCTAGCATTGATATATAAGGACTTTCGAGGACTGATTTCAACATCTTGGACAATTGATTCCTTCCCTTCCTCTACTTGTGAAAGAGTGGCTATTGTAGAAGTGGAAGGGTTCCAAATTTCTTGAAATTCGGGGCTAAAGATGTGTGTGTAGTTAGGGAAATATTGGGGATAGTCAATGCATGCCAAAGCACCCAAGAATAGACTTAGGATTTGTTCTTCAGAGTGCTCTTGTACTCCTTTTACTTGTTCAAGTGTCAACAAGGGTTGAGTATAGTCCTCCTCCCCATAGGGATTCTCCAACCAGAGAGGAACTTCAGTGGTTGGTTCGGAGGGGGGGAAAAGGATAAGTTTATAACTTTGAGTGCCATTGGAAATTGTCATTTCTCCAGATCGACAACTGATGATTGCATTAGTAGTGGACAACCAAGGTCAGCCGAGTACCACTAGGTGTCCTGTTTGGGGGATTTGGGATGGATTACCAAGAAATCCACGGGGTATTCCCAAGAGGCCAATGTCACTATTATATCATCTAAACTTCCTATTGGGGTGATGACTAATTTATCTGCAAGCTCTAGCAAAGTTTGTGTAGGTCATAAGTGATCTAGTTGCAGTGTTTTCATAGTGTTTACTGACATCACATTTATTTCTTCCCCTAGCTCAATCAATGTGTTAGGTAAGGCAACACCATTGATTTCTATGGTTACCACTAGGTTCCCCAGATCACTATACTTGGAAGGCATTTCTATTATAAATTCGGATAACTGCCCTACCACCCGTATCATAGGAGGTTCCTTCCTCTTTCTCCCTAGCTTTTTAATGCAAAGTTCCCTTACAATTTTAGCATAGATAGGTATGTCTTTAATGGCATGTAGTAGTGGGATCTTTACACATATGTTCTGGAGTTCAGTCTTTAGATTATGTTCTAGAGGTTCCTCAGTTTTCTTTACGAGCAGCCTTTCTGGGTAAGGGGGATTCATTTTATGGGGTGTTTCTGTTGCAAGGGAGTTGGGAGAAGGAATTTCTTGTGGTACTAGATTGTTTCTTTCTTCATTCAATGGATTAGTCATCTGTTCTTCTCTTTGAACTGTTTGGGCACCTATTTGTTCTTATTGGTTTGTGTGATTATGCACTTTTTCTTCTTGGATGACCATAGTGGGATTTGTTTTGTTTACAATCCTTCCTGATCTTAATTCAATTCCATTAAATGGAGTTGGCGTTATTACATATGTAGGAAAGGTTTGTACTTCAACGTTTTGTATAGGTTGTGTTGGTCTGTTATTTGGGTTAGGGATAGGTTGTGCAAGAATAGAGGTAGGTCGAGGAGGGTTTTGGATGGGTGCAGCTTGAAATTGTTGCTACATATTTGGATTCATGGGTAGTGCAAGTTGTTGTTGTAATTGTGGGGGTGGAAGAAGAGCAGGGGGGTTAAATCCTAGGAGAAACTGTGAAATATTCAAAGGATATTGTGGATAGGTGGGAAAATTTGTTGGTTGGAAGGGGACATTCCCATATATAGGTCCTCTCCACCCCTGTTTCCAAGGTTGGGTTTGTGTCGACCACTGAGGATAAGACATGGGGGGTACCCATTGCTGTTGGGGGTATTGTGTAATTGGGTCGACAAGCATGTTGGGGTTTTGTTGTCTCCATAGTCTCCTAAGGGGGTAGGATGTCTCAAGTTATCCTCCTCCCTTGAACATGGCCTTGAGTCCGGGAAGAGAAGGGCATTCATTAGTAGGATGGTCATCTGTACAGAGACCACATATTTCAATAACATTGAGGGGGCATTCCTTTTTTAGGGTGTTTCCTCCTACACTAATGACAGAAAATTGCTAACGCAACATTTTCTTCCTCTTGTTTTCTTTTAATTTTTATGGTATCTAGTTGGGAACTGATGGTGTTTAGGATATCTGTTTTAAATTTTTCCAATAGATTTCCTAGTTCAATCCTCATGACACCTTCGGATGTAGGTTTAACAATTCTGTTGGTAGGGTCCCTTATACTTTTCCCTGTTTTAGCTTGACTGTGAGAGTATCTTTTACAATACTCTACTATGTCTGCAAATGGATTTTGGTATACGTCCCCAGAACTCATGAGGTTTAACACTTCAATGCAATCATCCGTCACACCCTTTAGAAAGATAGTCCTAATTGTAGCTGTATCTAAGGAAAATTGCTTAGTCTTTTGGTAATTGTATAAGAACCTTTCTAGGCAGTCTTCTAAGATTTCTTCTTCAAATTGTTGCATTTTGAATATATCATTCCCAGCGTCTCTAGGTCTGCAGTAATCTTGGTATTTCTGGAGGAAGGTCTCCTTCATACCAACCCAAGACAAAATTGTGTGTTCCCCTAAGCTCATGAACCACCACAATGCCGAATCTTTTAGTGTAGCTGGGAAAAGTTTTAATTTTTTAGCATTATCTGTGTAATTATAGCTCCTACACAATATGTCAAATTCAACTAAAAAAGAGTCAGGGTATTCTGTCGACATACCTCAGAAATGAGGAAGTGAAGATAATGGAATGTTCTTCATAGCAACGTCTTTAGCAATATCCAGTATGGGGAATCCAAATGTCTCTGTTTCATTGGCTATGTTTCCCTCTTCTTCTGCCATGTTTCCAAGCAATATGTAGGGGGGTGGTGAATTTTATTCACTGAGTGATGGTTCCACCATTGGGTTACCTCGTATCTCTAGTTGTTCCAAGGTTTTGTCTGGCCTTCCAACAGCAGATACAACCTCTTTTATTACTACCTCTACTTCTTTTCCAGTTTCTCCTCTAGATGGGGTCGCCAGTGCTTCCTCCCTTTCTTTATGTCTTATGTATTTAATCTAAATAGTGGCTTCAGATCTAGTGCCTTTTGTTGTTGTTGCAATTACTTCCTTTGAGCTCTCTCCTCTGAGAATTTTTCCTGCATGAATTTTTGATGAATTAGTATAAGGGGGGTTTTCTTTGTTGTTTGCTTTTCTAGTTTTTCTGAGATTTTAGGAGCAATAAATCTAACTTTATTATCCATGTACCTACTCATAAAAAAAAAATGAAATGAATGAAAAACGCAGATTCCTAATTAAAGGTAGGAGGACAACCTGACTTTGGAGCAACCCCACCAAAGTGGATGCGTAGGTTCTTACCTTCCGTCTTACCATGTTCTCTCAGCCCTCAGATTATCCTCAAATCCAATCCAATACTTCATCAAACCAATCAAAAACTAAAAATGCTACTTGTTACCGTTTACAACTCCCCGACAATGGTGCCAAAATGTTGGTGCGTAAATATGTTCAATGTATATCTCATACTCATTTAAGTGTCAATCCAGAATTCGTAATCGAAAGAGTCGTTACACTATATGTGTCGAGAACAAGTAACCTACCTAAGTCTGTTGCATATAGGAAATAATTAATAACATAAAAAATCTTTTCTAAGATTTCTAAATACTTCAAAATATCTCTGAGCTTAGAAGAGAAAACTGATAATGAAACTTAAACAAACAGTCAATCAAACAGATGTTGTCCTAGAGAAACAAGTATGTTCATTTCAGGCTCTTGAATTGAAAAGATGAACTTTAAGAAGCTTGTCTCCTATAGAAATTAAAACAATCAATTCCAACCATTCTCGAAACCAAAACCAACTTCAACCTAATGTAATTCAATCAAACCAGCACAAGGGGTGTTCAGTATAACTAAAAGACTTTATTACAGAGCATGAAGATGAAATATAAAGTCTTCTGGTCCCTTGAGATACTAGATCTACTACAATGATAAACTCAAAATATCAATTCCACACTTCAAATCATGAAATAGCTACCTTCAACATCTGATAATGAAATGTTTGTTCGATCTAACACCTGCTTATTCACACCAATCCAAAATGATTAACTCAACCCTGAATCCTGAAAATGAAGTAAAGACCAATCACACACACACTATTGTAAAATATCCACACAAACACACAGAACGTATACAAGGAGGTTTACCTTAGTTGGGGCAGTGGGCCCTTGCTGAACCAACCAGTAACCTCTTAAGAAAGTAACAGACTAAAAATTTTCACTCACATCCAAGAATTGACATAAAAGATCTTCTGTATTAATTCAAATGGTAAATTGGATCAACAGCCTTTTACTTCATACATGACAATGATAATTATCGTCTGGTTTTGATAGTATACTTTTTACATTCGTTATTATCACTAGCTATCATCTATACAACATTCCCTATATAAGGTAAGTTGATACTATCAATATCTATGGATAAGCATTAAACAGTTTGAGAGATTTCACAATTAAGATTTACATCGAATTTTTAGGAATCGACTCCATCCTCATGACACGAAGTGCATGAGCGATGGAGTCTCTTGCAACCGGAAAACTGATTTGGGCGCTTCTATCCAACTGTCTTCTCGAAATATTCACCATCATTCTGGTCCAGCGGGTGCATTCTAGAAACAGAGGTTCTGGTACCGGATTACACACAGTCGTGAATCTAGTATCGGAATAGAACAAAGCAGGTAGTACCGGAATAGCGCACGTCTTGGTACCGGAACAGCACACGTCTTGGTACCGGATCAAAACTATCTTGGGTACCAGAATGGATTTGGTACAGGATTGCACGGTGTCTGGTAGTGCCAGATAGACTTCTCATAAATCAAACCATTGGGACTATACAAAATAAAACACTTTCAATCGAATTAATTTAAGAAAGTTAAACAAACATGCTTTAAATCATCAATTACCTATTGTGGACATGACATAGCTATTAGGCATGTGTTTTGGGAGGGAATAGTCTAGTATAGGTTTATAACAGAGGCAAAAAGGCTTAGATATAGGGTAAGATAGGGAATTATCTATGTCAAAATAGCGACTCAACACACATCCAGGGTCTTTGTAGCTAACCTCTCCACACAACAGAATCAAGTAGATAAGGTCATTGAAGAATACTTGGATATCTTCTCCTCACCTACTGGGGTACCTCTACACTGTCAAGTCAAGCACCCCCTCGATCTCACCCCTGATGCACTGCTTCCCAATGGGCTAGTCTATCACCACTCTATGTTAGAGGTTGAGGAGATCAAGCGACAGATCCAAGAACTTCTCCACAAGGGGCATATTCGTCCTAGCTCATCACCTTGCGGGAGCCCAATTGTGTTGGTACAGAAGAAAGATGAAACTTGTCGACTATGCATTGATCACCGGGCCCTGAATAAAATCACAGTTAGAAACTGATACCCAATTCCCCGAATCGACGACCTCCTTGATCAACTCACGGGGGCCAAATACTTCAGTAAGATTGATCTGAAGTTTGGCTACCACCAGGTCCTGATAGAACAGAAAAATGTATGGAAGACTGCCTTCAAGTCAAAAGAAGGCCTTTTTGAATGGTTGGCCATGCCCTTTGGTTTGACAAATTCTCCCGCCACTCTCATGAGGATTATGGACGATATCTTGTGACCATTCACCAATACTTTTGTAGTGGTGTATTTGGATTACATTCTCATTTACAACAAGTCTGTGGCAGAACACTTGTAGCATATTCAACAGGTTTTGCACACCGTGCGGCAGCACAAGCTATACACCAACTTGGAAAAATTATCCTTCGGCATGGACATGGTCCATTACCTGAGCTACATTGTTGATCAGCATGGCGTACATGTGGATCCAGCCAAGATCCAAGTCATCCGTGACTGGCCATCCCCAACCACAATCACTGAGCTTCGGAGCTTCATGGTCCTTGCCAATTTCTATCGCAGGTTCGTGTTGGGATTCTCCCATATTGCATGGGCCCTCAACCAAATAACCAGAGGTGGTGGTAAGGAAAAATTTGCGTGGGGATGGTCCCAACAACAAGTGTTTGATGATTTGAAGCAGCGTTTGTGCTCAGCCCCTGTAATTTCACTACAAGACATGCAACAACCCTTTGAGATCGAGAGATGCTTCAGACTATTCTATGGGTGCCATTCTCACTCAGCACGACCACCCCATGGCCTATCATAGTGAGACACTATCATATTTTTCTGTAAGTACCCTACTTACGACAAAGAAATGTACTCTATTGTGCAAGTCTGTTGTCAGTGGAGACATTACATTCTTGGGAGGGAGATAGTCATCCACACTGATCATAAGCCACTGCAGTTCATGAAGACACAAGGAAAATTACAGGATGATCACCATCAAAAGTGGTCCACATACTTACAACAATTCCACCTCAACATCAAGTATAAAACATGCAGCACCAATTGCATCGTTGATTGCCTCAGTAGACCACCAGTCGCGACACTCGCACGGTGCTAGACTCTTGTGGACATGAGACCTCTGGATGGCCCTAACTCTATGAGACAAACCCAGACTTCGCCACCACCTACCAAATGTTGGGTGCAAAATAAGTTGTCGATAATTTCCATATTTAGGATGGGTTGTTGTGTCGTTTGGGCCATATCTGTGTTCCATCAAGCGAGCGAGCGAAGATGATCTGGGAAGCCCACTACAGTCGAGTGGAAAGACACTTTGGCATTGAAAAGACACATGCTACAGAAACATTTCTACTGGCCGAAACTTCGATAGGAGGTCAGCAATAATATCAGTTCCTTCACTTCCTGCGTTATTGCCAAACTGACCAATAAGAAACAGGGCCTCTACACCAATCTTCCTACTCCTGACAGGCGATGGTAATCCATCTCAATGGACTACTTTTTGAGCCTCCCATCCACCAAGTGGTGAAATGACTGTGTTTTTGTGGTTGTTAAACATTTTTCTAAGATGGCGATTATGGTTTCCTGCAAGAAGAACATCACAGTAGAAGCCACTGCCAATCTATTCTTTGAACAAGTCTGGGTACATTTTGAAATCCCACAAACCATTGTCTTAGATTGGGACAGTCAATTTATTAGCACATTCCGGTTGAGCCTCTAGTCACTGTTGGACACCAAACTCACCAAATCCATGGCCTTCCACCCCAGACAAATGGCCAAACCGAGGTCGTAAATCGAATGATCATGCATATCCTGTGCATGTATAATTCCAAGCACCCTCGCACATGGGATGAGAGTATTCCCTATGTCCAGCACAGCTTCAACCGAGCCCTGCATATATCAACTGGCCACAGTCCCTTTCAGGTGGGGTTGGGATTCCAACCATTGGGTCCCATATATGTTGCACTTTCCCTTGCGGTCACCTCGACCGACTCATCTTCTGCTCCAACTAAAGCTGACAAAGCCACCTAGTTCATTGAGTGGATCTAGCACATCCACCAACATGTTCATGATATCCTACAGAAGTCCAATGAAAAGTACAAGCAATGCCATGATCAACATCGGGTGCCACATAAGTTTCAGGTGGGCGACAAAGTTTGGTTGCACTTGTAGAAAGAAAGCCTTACAGGACCCCATCAAAAGCTTCACCCACTCCATTATGGGTCGTACACCATCACCAAGGTTGTTGGGGATAATTCTTTTGAGCTCAACATTCCTCCTTTCCTTGGCCCTCACCCAGTGTTCAACATGGACCTCCTTCGGCCTTATTTCCCACCATTATTGGACACCTCAGACGTAACAGAACAATTGACACCAACAGAGCTCATCCTCGACTGCATACAATAGGAATCCAGTGATCAGATTTGGACACACTGATCAAGGGAACTCGACAACAAAGGATCCATCTTTATCAAGTCGTCAAAGCAGGGCAACTCCTGCACCAAGGCAACTGGCTCACCCGGGGCCAAATTCAGTAGAAATTTCTTCATCAGATGGGAGAACTCAATGCAATGGAGACCATTTCTTCCAAAGGAGGGATGATTGATCCAGGTGGATATCAGTGGCCACCCAACCTTTCCAACTATCTTAGAACAACTTTCTAACCATTTTCATAATTTACTATTTTTAGCATTTTTTCGGGTCCTGAACTTCCGGAACCGTTTTGAGGCCCTAAACGACGTTTTTTTGGGTATGTTGCAATTAAAATACTATATTGTGAAATGTTTGGCAACTGTTCTAGTCCTCAGATAGATACTTCCAACGGGCTATCATATGCCTAAAACGGAGATCGTATGCAAAAGTTACGACCCCAGGAAGTTCATGTACTAACTTACCCAAACGGGGCCCACATGACTTTTGGCGCTTCATCTCCTAGGGTTAGGTTTTTGGATGTCTAGGATTTTTGAAACTCCTATTTATTGTAAAAAGGCCTTAAAAGCCTCATTTTAATCATCTTCTTACGAGTGAGCGCAACCATCACATCTATCCTCAAAAATAAGCCGTCGCCATTCCAGCAAGCTTGTTATCCGCTGCATTTTACAGTTTCAACTTATTTCCTTATTGAATAGAAATCCAATTTTACTGTATCTCTATTATTCTTTGTTAAGAATATGTTAATAATCTTCGGTCATTTCATTATTCTCATAAAATATGGATCAGTGGTATCAGAGAGGTTTGCGCCTTGTTGTCTTAATGCATGTCCCCAACGAGGTCAGAGTACAAAGAATTGGGTCTTGAGCTTGTTTCTCTTTAGGACCAAAGCTTTCGCAGGCCCAAGTGACCTCTCATGGTAGGAGAAAAGAAAGATGACGGGACAGAAGATCCTTTCAAAATGTTTCTTGAGGAATCTCTCACGCAACAGAGGAATGAGATGATGGATAGTTTTGTGCAAATCCTTCGACGACTACCAACAGGAGACACATCTTCTTCGAGTGGAGGCACCGCTCCCTTCAAGGTACAAATAGAATTCGATATTCATGTATTTGAAGGTCAGATAGACGCAGATGGTGTAGACAAGTGGTTGAATATACTAGAAGGGTATTTTTCTGTCCATAACTTTTCGAATAGAGAAAAGATTACTTTTGCGCTCCTCAAAGCCATTCCCCATGTCAAAGATTGGTGGGAAACTTTCTGTGAGCAAAAGGAAATAGAGGAACCCTCGTTATTTATAGTTACGACCACCTGGGAATCCTTCAGGGATGTTATTAAGGAACAATACTACCATGTTGGAAGTTATGACGACTTGTATACTAATTGGACCACACTACGACAAGAAAGAAACCAAGCAGTGCTAGAGTTCACAATTATCTTCCATACCTTGCGCACCAATATGGGTATCAAATATTTGGAGTGACATCTGGTGCTCAAGTATCGTGGTGCTCTGCATAGACACATCCAGACCAAAATGGAATTTCTAGACATCTCATCCTTGGGCGCGGCCTACTAATATGTCGTTAAAATTGAGCAGAAGCTCAAACAAAAGACGCGACAATTTGGGCCCGGGAACCCCGCACAACAAAAGACATGAAAGGGTGGCCCCAACCCATAGAAAAAAGGACAGAGCAAATATGGACAGTATCAAGACAACCAGTCCAAGCCGCAATCAAAGAGGGACACTGAAAAGACAAAGAAAGATACCAAGAAGTGGTGTGACTTCCATAAGAGCCCTTGGCATAACACTACTGACTGCCGCTCAAAGCAGTCGTTGGTGTTAGAAGTGAAATCCTATGAATCAGATGTGGATTCTAACTCTGAGTAAAAACCAGAAAGGGGAAGACAATTCATTGACATGGAACCGAGTGCCATTGTTTCTACCACCAAGCTCCATCCTGATGAACCAAACAAGACAGAAGAAGGAGATCACCTCTTCCATTCATAGATGTGGGTAAAAGGCACCCCGTTACACTTCATCGTTGATAAGGGTAGCCAGAAGAACCTCATCTCAGTGGAGGTTTTCAAGCAGTTGGCCCTGCCAACAATGCCACACCCACAACCCTACACCATTGGATAGATCCGCCAAGGAAGCGATCTCTACATCAGCCAACAGTGTCGATTGTCGTATGGCATCAAGCCCTTCAAAGATGAGGTATTGTGTGATGTTTCTCCTCTCGAAGTTTGTAATGTTCTTTTGGGACAAATTTATTTATGGAAACGTCATGTTGTATATGAGTCTAGGGCTCATAGTGTTATTATTACTTTGAATAGGAAATTGTACAGGATACCCGAGGCAGTCCCACCTAGTGTTATTTCTTTCATCTCTGCCAAGCAATGCAGGAAGGTCATCTCTTAGACGGGGAAGTTTGTCTTCTTCGTGATTCGCTCTCGGAATGAGCGAAATATCACAGCCACATCCAGGGTCTCTACGGTCGACCTCTCCACACAGCAAAAGCAGGTAGATAAGGCCATCGAAGAATACTTGGATATCTTCTCCTCACCTACTGGGGTACCTCTGCACTAACAAGTCAAGCACCCCATCAATCTCACCCCCGACGCATCACTTCCCAATGGGACAGTCTATCGCTGCTCTATGTTAGATAATGAGGAGATCAAGCGACAGATCCAAGAACTGTTGCACAAGGGGCACATTTGTCCCATCTCATCACATTGTGAGAGCCCAATCATGCTGGTACAGAAGAAAGATGGAACATGGCGACTCTGCATTGATCATCGGGCCCTGAATACAATCACAGTCAGAAACCGGTACCCAATTCCCCAAATTGACGACCTCCTTGATCAACTCACGGGGGCCAAATACTTCAGTAAGATTGATCTGAAGTCTGGCTACCACCAGGTCTCTATAGAACAGACAGATGTATGGAAGACTGCCTTCAAGTCAAAGGAAGGCCTTTTTGAATGGTTTGTCATGCCCTTTGGTTTGACAAATTCTCTCGCCACTTTCATGAGGATGATGGACGATATCTTGCAACCATTCACCAATTCTTTTGTAGTGGTGTATCTGGATGACATTCTCATTTACAGCAAGTCTTGAGAAGAACACTTGCAACATATTCAGTAGGTTCTACACACCCTGCAGCAGCACAGGCTATACGCCAACTTGGAAAAATGCTCCTTCAGCATGGACAAGGTTCATTACCTTGGCTACATTGTTGATCAGCATGGTGTACATGTGGATCCAACCAAGATCCAAGTCATCCATGATTGGCCAGCCCCAACCACACTCACTGAGCTTCAGAGCTTCTTGGGCCTTACCAATTTCTACCACAGGTTCATGTTGGGATTCTCCCATATTGCATGGGTCCTCAGCCAAATAACCAGAGGTGGTGGTAACTCAAAATTTGCGTGAGGTTGGTCCCAACAACAAGCGTTCGATGATTTGAAGCATTGTTTTTGCTCAGCCCTAGTACTTTCACTACCATACCTACAACAACCCTTTGATATCAAGACAAATGCTTCAGAATATGTTGTGGTCATCGTTCTCACTTAGCATGGCCACCCCATGGCCTATCATAGTGAGACACTATCAGATGTTGTCCGTAAGTACCCTACTTACGACAAAGAAATGTACTACATTGTGCAAGCGTGCCACCAATGGAGACATTACATTCTTAGGAGGGAGACAGTCATCCACACTGATCATAAGCCACTGTAGTTCATGCAAACACAAGGAAAATTACAGAATACCTCAACATCAAGTATAAAACAAGAATCACCAACCGCGTCGTTGATTTCCTCAGTATACCGCCAGTCGCAACACTCACCACAGTGCTAGACTCTTGCGGCCATGAGACCTTTGGATGGCCCTAACTCTATGATACAGACCCGAAATTCTCCACCACCTACCAAATGTTGGGTGAAAATGTAGTTGTCGATAATTTCCATCTTCAGGATGGGTTGTTGTGTTGTTTGGGCCATATCAGTGTTCCATCAAGCGAGCGAGTGAAGATGATCTAGGAATCCCACTACAATCGAGTGGCAGGACACTTCAGTGTCAAAAAGACAGTGGTGATGCTACAGAAAAAAATTTACTAGCCGAAACTTCGACAGGAGGTCAACAAGTATATCTGGTTCTGCACTACCTGCGCTATTGCCAAACCAACCAGTAAGAAATAGGGCCTCTACACCAATATTCCTACTCTTGACAGGCCATGGGAATCCATCTCGATGGACTACATGTCAGGCCTCCCATCCACCAAGTGAGGAAATGACTGTGTTTTTGTGTTTGTTGATCTCTTTTCTAAGATGGTGATTTTGGTTGCCTGCAAGAAGAACATCACAATAGAAGCCACTGTTAAGCTCTTCTTTGAACGAGTCTGGTTACATTTTGGAATCCCATAAACCATTGTCTCAGATTGGGATAGTCGATTTATAATCACATTCTGGTCGAGCCTCTGGTCACCGTTGGACACCAATCTCACCAAATCCACGACCTTCCACCCCCAGACAGATGGCCAAACTGAGGTCGTAAATCGAATAATCGTGCATATCCTGTGCATGTATAATTCCAAGCACCCTCGCACATGGGATGAGAGTATTCCCTATGTCCATCACAGCTGCAATCGATCCCTGCATAGCTCAATCAACCACATCCCCTTTCAGGTGGGGTTGGGATTCCAACCATTGGTCCCATAAAAGTTGCACTTCCCTTTGCAGTCACCTAGACCGACTCATCTCCTGATCCAACTAAAGTTGACTAAGCCACCTGGTTCATTGAGAGGATCCAGCACATCCGCCAACAGGTTCATGATATCCTACAGAAGTCCAATGACAAGTACAAGCAGTGCCATGATCAACATCGGGTGCCACATAAGTTTCAGTTGGGCGACAAAGTTTGGTTGCGCATGCATAAAGAACTCCTTACAGGACCCCATCAGAAGCTTCGCCCACTCCGTTATGGGTCGTACACCATCACCAAGGTTGTGGGGGATAATTATTTTGAGCTCAACATTCCTCCTTTCTTTGGCCTGCACCCAGTGTTCAACATGGACCTCCTTCGGCCTTATTTCCCACCATTATTGGACACCTTAGACGTAGGAGAAAAACTGACACCAACAAAGCTCAACCCCGACTGTATACAACAGGCATCCGGTGATCAAATTTTGGACACACGGATCAAGGGCACTCAACAACAAAGGATCCAGCTTTATCGAGTCGTCAAAGCAGGGCACCTCCTGCACCAAGGCAAGTGGCTCACCCGGGGCCAAATTTAGTAGAAATTTCTTCATCTTATGGGGGAACTCAACACAATGGAGACCATTGCTTCCTAAGGAGGGAGTATTTATCCAGGAGGATATTAGTGGCCACCCACCTTTTTCAGGTGGCTCAAAAAAACTTTCTGGCAATTTTTGTAATTTACTATTTTTAGCAGTTTTTCGAGTCCTGAACTTCCGGAGCCGTTTTGAGGCCCTATACAACGTTTTTTGGGGTGTGTTGCAGGAAAAAAATTTCACCATGAAATTTTTGGCAACTATTGTATTCCTTGTATATATATTTCCAATGGGCTATCGTACGCCTAAAACAGAGATCGTATGCAAAAGTTACGACCCCGGGAAGTTGATGTACTGACTTACCCAAACGGGTCCCACATGACTTTTGGCGCTTCATCTTCTAGGGTTAGGTTTTTGGATGTATAGGGTTTTTTACACTCCTATTTATTGTAAAAATGCCTTCAGAGCCTCATTGTAATCATCTTCTTGCGATTGAGCGTTGTCGTCACATCTCTCCTCAGAGATAAACTGCCACCATTCCAGCAAGCTTGATTTCCGCTGCATTTTACAGTTTCAACTTATTTCCTTATTGAATAAAAAACCAGTTTTATTGTATATTTGTTATTCTGTGTTAAGCATCTGTTAATAATCTGTAGTCATTTTGTTTTGCTCATAAAATCCGAATCACCCTTCTTTTGTTGTGAAGGGTTCCCAGACCCATACTACTGTGTCTTTTGTTTAAGCTTCTACTTGATTTTGATAACATATCGATAGGCTATGCCCAAGGAAAAGATGTCTAGAAACTCCATTTATGTATCTATGTATCTATGCAGACCGTCATGGTACTTGAGAACCAGATGTCGCTCTAAATATTTGATACCCAGCTTGGTGCATAAGGTATGGAAGATATTTGTGAACTCTGGCACTGTTTGGTCCCTTTCCTGTCGCAGTGTGGTCCATCCTGTATACAGGTCACCATAACTTCTAATGGGGTAGTATTTTTCCTTAATAACATCCCTAAAGGACTCCCAGGTGAGTGAGACTATAAATAATGAGGGTTCCTTTGTTGCATTTTTCTCACAGAAAGTCTCCCACCAATCTTTGACATGGGGGATGGCTTTGAGGAGTGAAAATGTAATATTTTCTCTATTGGAAAAGTTAAGGACAAAAAAATACCCTTCTAGCAAATTCAACCATTTGTCTACAACATAAGCATCTATTTGACCTTCAAATACAGGAATGTCAAAGTTGATATTACCTTGAAGAGGGTGGTGCCTCCGCTCGAGGAAGATGTGTCGCCTGTTGGTAGTCGTCGAAGGATTTGCACAAAACTATCCATCATCGCATTCCTCTATTGCGCGAGGCCTTCCTCGAGCAATAGTTTGAAAGGATCTCATGTCTCATCGTCTTTATTTTCTCCCACCATGGAAGTGTTGATATTATGGTAGCTGCGGAAGGTATTTACCTCCACATGTAACCCCGATGAGAATAGAATATTTCAGGAAGCAAGAAGATACCCTAAAGCATTGAACATAACCCTAGCAGACAAGTCGGCTCAAGGAAATATCTAATATTAAGTATTTAGCCTCCAGAATGAGAATTCGGTCGAGACAGCTCAAGAAAAACAATATAAATACAGGTAGCCAGATCTCATTTGGTACACAGCTCAAAATTGCAGCAGTGAAGAAGTGCGCACTGCAGAAACTAGCAAGTGCGCAAGTTTGGGGAGTAGTTGCAGCTACTGCAATCTGTATTTCTCGGTTTAGGCTCAGACTTTCAATTGGTTATGGTTTGGAATTTCTCCCTTGTATGCTAGCTCTGGGGAGAGGTACACTACATTGATTGGATATTAGGCCTAGGGTTTGCTTCCAGAATCATTCTTTGTCAAGGTTAAGGTTCTCGGGGGTGGCTTCGACCTATGGTTGGGTGAAAATATTGCTATATTGTCTATGGTTAAACAAGCACACCTATTATTTCTAACAAGTTATGGGCCCACATTATCTTCAGAAAGTCTAACCATTGGAAGATAGATTGGGAGGATTTTCTCAGCTACAGTTGCAGTTGCAACAATGAAACCCTAACCCTCTTGTTGAGGCACCTTAAGTGAAGAGATTGACCTAATTTTTGGATAACCTAGTGCACCCTAACCTAGTGCACCTCCTATTACTCTCATCAATCTAAGACGTCATGTTTGATTTTTTGGTCAAAGTCAATGGTTGACCAAGTCAAAGCAGCTATGACTTACTCTATGAAGTCATAAAACAAGTTAGAAGGGGTTTCTAACTTTAGAGCGTAGAAGACAAGGATTGATCTCATCCTTGCCAAGAATAAAGTGTTGGATATTGTGAAAGGAAATATCGTGGAACCACGGTTCAAAGAAGGAAAATAGAAGGAACCTCATAACGTTGCAGTTATGGAGAAGTTCAAAGACAATGACATCAGTGCCAAGAGTATCATAATGGACTCTATAAAAGACCACTTGATATTCTACATCTCCCATATTGACTCATCTAAGAAGATGTATGATGCCCTAACTAACCTCTTCTCAGTCAGAAACATTGGACAAGTAATGAGTCTAAAGAATGAGCTTTGTGACATGAAAATGAATGATGAATGATAGCATAACATCATACCTTGTGAGAATCTCTCAATTAAGAGATCAATTACAAGCTATTGAAGAAATCATTTCAGAGAAGGAACTGGTAAATACAGTACTCAATGGTATTCCCAAGACATGGGATTCATTTTCCGCAAGCACAAACACAAGAAAGGAATATCCCACATTTGAAAAACTTTGGACTTGATGTGCACAAGAGGAATCAATGATTAGTGCAAAAGAGAAACCCCAAAAGAAATTTGATGATCAAGCTTTCACAATAAGGTTCAAGAATTTCAGGAATAAGAAGAACTTTTGCCCAAGGAAGAAACCAAATCAAGAAAAGGATATTCCAAAGATACAATGCTTCAACTGTCGAAAATATGGTCACTACACGAATCATTGTCTTGAGTTAACGAAAAGGAAGGAAATGGACGAAGCAACAGTTTCCGAAGAAAGGGAACCTCAAATAAAGTCAAGCAGGATCAAACATACTTCTTCTTCTAAGACAAGGTAACAATATTCTTCATAGTTCTTGTACATACCATGTTCACATAGTTTATGTACATATATTGCATATCTATTTCTTAGAAGATAATATGTTCAAGTGAAACAATACCTATGGAAGAATAACAAGACAAGGATTGCTATCATGATGACTACAAGTCAAGCAGTACACATGAAAATATGAAGTACATTGAAAACCCTTGGTAACAATTCCTGTGGAAGCTATTACATAAGTAACAAATACAAGATAAGCCTAAATCAAAATCAAACTTGAGGTAACCCAGAAGAAATAAAAACAGAAAGAAGTCAACAATCAAGAGGAAATTAGAAAAAGACTTGTGACACTTTGCATAAGGCAATAAGGATGCAGACGGAAGCGTGGACTCTCTTATATGGAGGGAGTTGATTATATAATTCCAAAATAAGAGCATGCATTCATGCATGAAGCAAGTATTAGGAGGGAGATAATCCTAAATAATATGATCTATTGAGGATTATGAAGTATCTATCCATGAAAAGTAGCATCCATGAAAAACAACATGTGTTCAGTTTGACTTTAGAAGAAGTCTTCTTCAAAAAGAAGCCTTAAAGTATCCTTGGTTTTCCATTGCATCCATTATCCTATGATGAAAGGAAGAAGTTGGAATCTTCAGGGCATGGAATCTATAGAAAACTCCATGGACCCAAGAGCTAAAGAGAAACATGAGGAAGAACATGAAGATTCCAAGAGAGAAAGAAAATATAGAACAACCAGTTATTATACTGAGAATCATAAGACTACTAGCTTGGTTTGAACCCACTAGAAGCAATCAAGCAGAAGAAATGGAAGTTATGATGAATAACAGTATATGTAAGAAATTGTGAAAAAGGATTATGAATGGAATCATTGCAAGATTCATAACTAGAGGTTCTTCCAGAAGGAGGAGAAGACTATGATAATAACTTGTTCTCGTAAACCAGATACACCTCTATCTAAGCTATTATATCTCCTGCAATATCCATGGATTGAAATTTACATCAGTTGGTTGTAAAAGACTGTTCTCCCAATAGAGCATTTGAGGAAGAAGCTTATGTAAAGAAATCTCAATTTTTTTGAGTTATACCAGAAAGAGACCCATGTATGCATATATAAGCAGACCTTGTAGGGATTCAAACAACTTGATGCAGATTATCTCATATACATCAGAAGCATGGTGAAAAATCTCATGATGGCAGAAGAAGTGATAATTGGATATGTCTTAGTTCGAGCCTTGCCACGATGTCATGAGCTAGTAGGAAATAGAAGTATTGAATTCAACCATGATATATATTGTAATGATCATAGCTACATGAAGCCTTCAAAGAAAACCAGTGTTCCATAACACACCAAAGTACATTGAGATCAAGCATTACATTCTCCGTGATGAAGTCTAGAAAAGAGAAGTGGTTCTCCAATGTATCTCCACAGATGAGAAGATAGCAGATATTTTGGTAAAACCTCTATCCAAGATGAAAAGTTTGCAAGCTAGGGCTCGTGGAGACGACTTCCTTTTGAAAAAGGAAGATATTACTCCCAAGTTGGGAGGGAGCACTGATGTGTTATTGATTTATGGACAGTCATTTTTCATTTCAAAAAATGGTCCAGGATGAGTAGTTCCTTTCCAGTTCGAAAAGTGGTTTGAGATTTCTGGCAGACATGCATTTTCCAATTCGGAAAATGGTCTGGATCAGACAGTAATTTTCGTAATGAAAATGATTTGATATATTTTTTATGTACCATAGATAGCAATTCCTCTTGTGGACAGTGTGGGGGAATGGTCTAGGACCATCATTCTTCTTGGCAATCACTCTCAGTAGTGGTCAAGTTGAATGGTCTACCTCGTTAGGCAGTCATTCTTTCGAAGTTCATAGTTGTGAGCAGTTTCGAAGAATGGTTTTTTTTGGAGGTTGGTGCAGGACAATCATTTCCTTAGGAAATGGTCTTGACAGTCATTTCCTAGGGAAGACTCATTCTCTCCAGGTTGCACTATGTTTAGTGTCGGAGTAATGCCCCAGTTAGGTGAATGTTCCAGGTTTAGCAATCAGGGACAGGCATTCCCTAGGGTAGACTCATTCTCTCTAGGTTGCACTATGTTTAGTGTCGGAGGAATGGCCCAGTTAGGTGAATGGTCTAGGCTCAAAAATTAGGGACAATTATTCTTCCATGCTTGGGAAGAATAGTCCAAATAGCCCATGGTTGATTTTTTTACTGTATGAGGGAATATGCCCTTCCAAATATCACAGGTGTGAGTGGAAGAATGGCCCAGATGACTCAGTTTATATCATGATATTTTTTTATGTGCAGGTTGATATCAGATGATATGATTGCTATGGAGATTGTATGTATCTGGATAGTAGATGTATGCTACTATGGTGGATGTGTTCCACTAGTTGTGAATATGTTTCACTGATTAATTAGTCGTGTGCTACTTGGTGTGGTAGTGTACCATTAGATTGTAGTTGTGTACTACTATGGATAGAAACATGTGTGTTCTATTGAATGGCATTGTTCTGATTGTCATGTAGACTATCAGTAGTGTTGAAAATGATTATCAGCTAGATGAATAGTTAGTGTGCTTGTGGAAAGACATTATCCAGGAGAAGAATGATCTAGATAGAAAAAATTGTTGGTGCACAAGTATTCTCACGTTGGAGAATGGTCCAAGTTGACAGTTTGTTGACATGTCATGGACTAGTACTTTCCTAAGGCAAAGATTGTGGCCCGATTAGGAAAATGGTTCAGGACTGATATTTTCTAAGGCATATAGTTTGAGATGAATCTATATGGTACATATGACTCGATTAGAAAATAGTCCTAGATTGACATTCCTATAGGAATGGTCTCTGTAGTCCATGACGTAGCTTTTAGCATCTGTTGGGACAGTCATTCTTCTAGGACATATGTACGGATTAGAAGAACGGTCCTTGTATCACTATGTGGAATGAGTGACTTATTTAGCATCATGCATGATTACTCAGACGGAGTATGGTTTTGAGAGATGATGCAGTTGATGTTATCAGATGATAGTGATGATGGTGCTCGTGATCTAATCATGAGATAGTTTGTACGACTATTATGATGCTACCGGTTGAATAGTATGTTTGTGATCAAGACCATTGCCTTCAATACCTCCCTAGCTAGGAAAGAGTGTTGATATTATGGTAGTTGCGGGAGGTATTTACCTCCACGTGTAACCCTGACAAGAATATAATATTTTGGGAAGCAAGAAGATACCCTAAAGCATTGAACATAACCCTAGAAGACAATTCGACTCAAGGAAATATCTAATATTAATTATTTAGCCTCCAAAATGAGAAGTTGTCCCAGACAACTCAGGAAAAACAGTATAAATACAGGTAGCCAGATCTCATTTGGTACACACATATCGAAATTGCAGCAGTGAGGAAGTGTGCACTACAGAAACTGGGAAGTGTGCAATTCTAGGGAGTAGTTGCAGCTAGAGCTACTGCAATTTGTATTTCTCGGTTTAGGCTCGGACTTTCTATTGGTTATGGTTTGGACTTTCTGCCTAGTATGTTAGCTCTGGAAAGAGGTACGCTACATTGATTGACTATTAGGCCTAGGGTTTGCTTCTGAAATCATTCTCTTTCAAGGTTAAGGTGCTCGGGGGTGGATTCAGCCTATGTTTGGGTGACAATATTTCTATATTGTCTATGTTTAAATGAGAACACCTATTATTTCTAATAGGAAGGTCACTTGGGCATGCGAGAGATCTTGTCCTCAAGAGAAACAAGCTCGAGACCCAACTCTTTGTTGGATTACTGAGAGGGGGGGTGAATCAGTAATAGAGCAATTTAATCTTTTTTCACCATAAAATGAAAGTGTTATATCAATGTAGCATTATCATCCAATAGTTTCATAGTAAATAAACAATGAGCAAATGAGCAATCACACACATACACAGTAAACCATTGTTTTACGTGGAAACCCAAAGCGGGAGAAAACCACAGAATGATTTTTCTTATATGTCTTTAAGAATTACATTAATTGGAAACACTAACTTCCTTTGTTTTCTAGCTACAACTAGAAGGAGGCTCCAACCCCCTAGTTTCTCAAGCTACAACCTAAGGGAAGCTCCAACTCCCCAATTCTCTAGCTACAACCAGAAGGAGGCTATGACCCCCTATGTTCTTCGGCTACAATCGGAAGGTGGCTACAACCACCTGTCCTTGCCCCGTCCAACCGCCCTGGCATATAAGTAGAATGATGGAACCATTGTCACACTATCACTGTGATATATACTATTGTAAACCTATACCAATCAACATGTACCAAAAAACGTGTACCAATAACATGAACCATGCATTAATCTGTACATCAACTTGTAATCAACTTGTACCATAAACAAGTGCATCAACCTGTACCAAACAACATGTAATCAACCTGTACCATAAACAAGTGCATCAACCATGCACCAACCTGTACCTCAACATGTACCATGAACAAGTGCATCAACCATGCAACAAACCTGTACGAATAACATGTCACAACAACCTGTCTAAACAACCTATCACAACAAACTGTCTCATCAATCTTATCAACCAAATCAGATCTACTCACCAAGATAAATCACCAAGACAACTCTCAAATATGTGCATCAACCAAGAATAACACAACAACTCATAATCATCACCAAGATCAATATGTGCTTCTAGTAATATACCATTACAAGTATGCTACATCATCCATAAACCATGTGTCAATAATACTACTAAAAAGTGCCTCCAACCATGTACCAAGTATGTATCAATCATGTATCAACTACTCATCAACTATGATTCATCAAGATGTACCAACACCATCAACTATACACCTCATGTATGTGCCAACTCATCAACTACTTGTCTCAACCATGTACCCAACATGTACCTCAACCAAAAGCCCTCATCAATTTCATCATCCAAATATGATTTGTAACTTTGTAATAGATTGGTGTATATGATTACATACCTGCAAACCTTCCTTAACTTTAACAACAAGAGACTAGCATTTTCATTAAAGTTTACTTTAGTCTCACATGATTAGTTTTGGATTAGTCAATAACCCTAACTTGAAATAATCATAACTATGTACTTGTAATTAATAAAGATATGAAAATAGTACACAATGTTCTTCAGTGTGTTTTATGCAATTCCTCCAGGTGTCACTACT
Source organism: Picea engelmannii (assembly GCA_009831015.1). Classification (NCBI taxonomy): domain Eukaryota; kingdom Viridiplantae; phylum Streptophyta; class Pinopsida; order Pinales; family Pinaceae; genus Picea; species Picea engelmannii. The sequence continues at coordinate 1,550 of ML859461.1, read as the reverse complement.
TGGAACCTCTCAGAAAAAGATTTATAGCAAAAATGACATACCTTGTTGAATTATGGCTTATTCTAGAGAGCAAACTTGTATAGCGTGCCCCGCACGGAATATTTGTTGTATGGATTTTCAAATTGTACACAGAATACTATAGACTTTACTCTAACCAACACATTTGGTCTTACTGAATTTGGATCTATTATGAATAAGTTATAACGTTTTTACCCAAAACATTTGTTTTAGACTAGTTTCAGGACTAGCCACAAACCCTATTTTCCACGAAGTGTAACTCCAAAAATACAACGACCCACAAGATGAAATTTGTACCAAAAATACTTTAATATGTTTCCTCAATGGCCTCCCAATTTCACGGTCTGAATCATTCTAGAAAAAAAATTATTGCAAAAATGGTGAGATGACCTGTAAATAACATACCTTAGAAAGCATCATCAAAAGAATGTATCCTCCCTTGAATTTCGGCATTCTTCACTTCACCTTCCCTCTGAAGTTCGTCTTAGATATCCTTTGGTTACCTCAGTCACCTATAGATATTCAATATGCTCAAGTGTCATTTAAAATGAGAGAATCTTGCCTCTTATTTATACTTTCATGTAGCTTCCTCAAGGGGTTACCTTTTAACCATCTTATCCCACTTTCTTTATTTTAGGGTTAACCCACTTCTAACCACTTGTCCAATTAGTAATTTCTCCATTAACTTTATTATTTAAATAATTTATTTTGTATTCACTTTGACTTATAATACACTCATCACTTCATTTTATTATTTACCTTCTAAAATCTCTTAAACCACTTTGACTACTTTGACCTTTTGGGGCTTCTAGATGACTCATGAGGGTTCTCCAACTTCACATGGCCATAACTCTCTAACCGTGAGGAGCTATGTGACGTTCCACATACCACCAAAAATGGCATGAAATGTACTATCCATATAGAATATTATTACCATCAAATATATCAAAACTCATACCATTATCCATCAAACAAACTTGGGTCCATTACCCAAACCTTTCTCCAACTTCACAAGGCCATAACTCTCTGACCGTGAGGAGTTATGTGACGTTCCACATACCACCGGAAATGGCATGAAATGTACTATCCATATGGAATAGTCTTACCTAAAAATATATCAAAACTCATACCATTATCCATCAAACAAACTTGGGTCCATTACCCAAACCTTTGTGATACCAGAATTTTCTACCGGACTTTCTTCATACCGGAATTTTCTATAGGACTTTTTTCAAGGGTTGACATCAATGACAACCAACCCAAATAATCAACACTATTTGTATCCTAACCTTGTCTTGGACATGCATTAAGAATGCTAAGGAGCAGAGCGCTTTGATACCATTGATCCAGATTTTATGAGGAGAACGAAATGAATACATATTTATATTATTAACACAAAGATACAGTGAACAATAACAAAGATACAATAAAACTTGGCTTCTATTCAATAAAGAAATATGTTGAAACTATAAAATGAAAACTAAAACAAGCTTGCTAGAATGGTGGTGGCTTATCTCTGAGAAGAGATGTGA
>ML859460.1:12352-24772 GCA_009831015.1 Picea engelmannii | reverse complement strand
TTTTACTTTATTTATTAATCACAGGTCTGGTTTTATTTTTTCCTATTATGCAAATCACATTGGAATTTCTGAAATGGTTATAAATTTTCAATCTTGTGTTGAGTTGGTTAGTAGAATTTGTTTGGGTTATCCTACAAATTTTGATTCACATTAGTCAATAGTATATGTATTCTCATTCATGAATGTTATGCCATCATATAGGAATACACCAGTGGAACAGGGCTACCCATACTGTAGAAAAAAAATATATATCAATAGTGTCCATGATTTAGTTATACAATACTTTTTGGTTTGTTCACGTAATTATGAAACAATTAATTTTATAAATTTCTAGTTTATCTTTATAATTGATGTTAATAACAATAAAAGAAAATGTGAAAGAAATCATAATTAGATGGACATTTTAACTTCATTTTTTTTCAAACCCTCATCATAACATTTAATATACTTGGATTGCAGCAGATTGTTTAATATAAAAATGAGTTGTAATGCTCATCATATGGTGTAAAGATGTGCCGGAAAAACTAAACTGTCACAAGTTCAGAATATTTTTTTAAAACAAACCTTATGATTTTATATCTGTTATTGTGGGTATTTTACATAAGAGGAACAATTGCAATCCTTGACAATAGATTTCTTATGCATGTCATTAAATTTGACTATTAGTAGTAACACGAGAAATAATTTTAATCTATAAACTACTTCGAGACTATAACTTAATCGAGAGAGACAACTTAGCATGAAAACGTATTTTGTTTTTGGAAGAGATAAACACTAGAGAATTTGTTAAGAACACAATATATAATAATAAATGTAAATAAATTACAAAATATAAATAATAATAAATAATCAATAGTTAATGATTAATAATGAAGAGACACCTCCCTGATGAAAGGTCACGTCTCTTCATGGAAGGGCACCCATGCGTGGGTATATAAGGCCCTCATTCTCATTGTAGTAATCATCTCATTCATTCATATACATTTTACTCAATAATATTATTATTTGATCCTAATGGATTACTTTATATTCCATATATTTTGGATAATTTATGTGTGAGTTGTTAGTCTGATTTGGTACCAGAGTCTCGTTGTTGATCTCGGCCATTGGCCACACATTACCAATTAGATTTTCTTTTATTCCTGATCATTGACCACATCAGGCCCTTGGCCTTTGCAGTCATAATTATTATAACTTCTAGTCTTTGATAAAAAAACTTGGCCCTTTGCCATTTAAAGTTAAAAATCTGTTCTACTGTAAGAAAAACAGAAGAATAGAAACAATAGCTAAAAGAGAATCAATAAACTCTATGAAAGTAATATTTTGAAGATTGAAGTCAGAATCTCTTGAATAAAGAATCAAAGGGCGTGACAACTCATAAGTTCACATAAACACTATTTCATAATTAAAAAAAACTATTTCAGAATTGAAGAAGAAAAAAAAATCCCTATATCAAGACATAAAGAAAGATCTGTAACACCACTCACATTCCATTGTTGTGTTGAATCTGCCAACACCGCACTTAAGAATAGTATAAATAACTTGTGAGAACAAAATTAAAGAGATTCAAAACTGTTAATTTGTAACAGAAGACTTGAAGGAATCGTTGCTTCAGCTGCCAGTCTAAAAACAACTAGTCGTACAACTATACAATTAATTAATTGATTCCAAATCAATACAATCAATGTATCCATACAAATCCCATACACAATGTACAAAATTGAAGATAGTACAACCATTATAACATTGACTAAGAACCAGCCGTACTTGTCAGCCCAACCATCTGTGTGTCGTACATACACTATCCAACCAACAACAAATTAATTTGTTTGTACATTGTACAGTGTTCGTACTCATCGTACCACCTGCCATCCGTACGATTATGTAACTGCAATTTATGTCGTACATTTTGTACATCGACGTTCTTATCCCCAATCCCCACGTGCACCTCTAAGGGCGTGACTTTTCAAAAGGGAATTGTTGATAAACAAATCAGGTTAGCATAACCATTAAAACAGTGTTATTGAGTTTCATTGAATTCGAGGCTTACCTTGATAAGGTAAGTTTTTCCAAGGAAAATAATGTGCTCAATTATATTAAAACATATAATTTTTTTACATATTTCAAGACTCTTCCAAAGACCCATTACATGGCGTCCTTGATAAGGTAAGTTATATGAAGGAAAAGAAGGCATATTTATTTATTCGAAAGGTTATAAAAGATAAGGTACTTTTTCATTAAAGTATAAAGATTAAAAAAAAAAAAAAAAAAAAGTTAAAAAGAGATATTTAAATTTCTACAAAATATATATAGATATATTTATATAAAATATAAATTAATTTATATTTATATAAATTATAAAAAGTAAATATACCTATTTTTTTACAAAAATTTAAGAGTTATAAGATACAAAAGCTGAGAAAAAAGTTTAAGTTGATTATAAATAATCTTAAGTCCAATTCAAGTTATAATCTTAAGTGTAGAGGGGAGAAGTGGTTCTCCAGTATATTTGCACAGATGAGTAGATAGCATATATTTTGGTAAAGCCTCTGTCCAAGATGAAAATTTTATGTACTTAAGGGACAAACTAGGGTTCGTGGAGACAACTTCCTTATTGAAAAAGGAAGTGATTACTCGCAGGTTGGGAATGAGCATTGATATGTTATTGATTTATGGACAGTCATTTTTCAGTTCAGAAAATGGTCCAAGTTGGGCAGTTCCTTTCCAGTGTGGAAAGTGGTTCGAGATTTCTGATGGACAATCATTTTCCAGTTCAGAAAATGGTCCAGATCGGACAGTCATTTGCGTAATGAAAATGGTCTGATAGATTGTTGATGTACCATAGACAGTGATTCCCCTTGTGGCCAGTGTGGGGGAATGGTCTAGGAAAATCACTCTTCTTGGAAGTCACTATGAGTAGTGGTCAAGTAGAATGGTCTGCCTCGTCGGGCAGTCATTCTTTCAAAGTTCACACTTGTGAGTAGTTTCGAAGAATGGTCTGTTTTGGAGGTTGGTGCAGGACAGTCATTTCCATAGGAAATGGTTTGGACAGTCATTCCCTAGGGCAGACTCATTATTTCTAGGTTGCACTAGGATTAGTGCCGAAGGAATGGCCCAGTTAGGTGAATGGTCTAGGTTCAGCAATCAGGGACAGACATTCCCTAGCGCATACTCATTCTCTCCAGGATGCACTATGATTAGTGCCAGAGAAATGGCCCAGTTAGGTGAATGGTCCAGGTTCAGAAATCAAGGACAGTTATACTTCTATGCTTGGGAAGAATAGTCCAAATAGCCCATGGCTGATGTTTTACCTTATGAGGGAAGCTCTTCCAAATATCACAGATGTGAGTGCAAGAATGGCCCAGATGACTCAGTTTGTATCATGATATTGTTATGCAGGTTGATATCAGATGATATGATTGTTGTGGAGATTGTATGTCTCTGGATGTTACTGTGGTGGATGTGTTCCACTGGTTGTGACTATGTGTCACTGGTTAGTAGCCATGTGCTACTAGGTGTGGTTGTGTACCATTGGATAGTAGTTGTGTACTACTATGGATAGACAGAGTTGTGTTCTATTGGATGTCATTATTTTGATTGCCATGGAGACTACCACTAGTGTTGGAGATGATTGTCGGCTAGATGGATAGTCAATGTGTTGATGGGCAGACATTCTCCAGGTGGAGAATGGTCCAAGAAGAACAGATTGCTGGTGGACATACATTTTTCCTAAGTTCACAGTAGTGGTCAGAGGGAAAATGGTCCAGGACAGTCATTCTTCTAGGACATATGTCTGGATTAGAAGAATAGTCTTTGTAGCCCATGGCATGGCTTCCAACATCTATTGGAACAATTATTCTTCTAGGACATATGTCCGGATTAGAAGAGTGGTCCTTGTATCACTCTGTGGAGTGAGTGACTTATTCAACATCATGCCCGATTACTCAGATGGAGTATGGCTTCGAGAGATGATGCAGTTAATGCTATCAGATGATACTGATAGTGATGATGTTGCTCGTGAGTTGATCTACGTGATCATAAGATAGCTTGTGTTGCTATGATGATGCTACCAGTTGAATGGTTTGTTTGTTCTCAAGACCATTGCCTTTAATACCTCCCTAGATAGGAGGGAGTGTTGATATTATGGTAGTTGTAGGAGGTATTAACCTCCACGTGTAACCTTTGACAAGACTAGAATATTCTGGGAAGCAAGAGAAACCCTAAAATGTTGGCTAATAACCCTAGAAGACAAGTTGACTCAAGAGAATATTTAATATTGAGTTATTAGCCTCCAGAAAGAGAAGTCGGCCCAATCAAGTGAGATAGAGCAGTATAAATAGAGGGCATTAGAGCTCATTCATCACTCTCACTCGCACAACTGCATAAGACTAGTGGTGCACAAGTTTGGAGAGGGAGTGCAGTTGCAATTGCTGCAATTGGTATTTTGGCTTTTTGTTGGACTTTCTCTTGGTTATGGTTTGGACTTTCTCCTTGGTCTTTGGTTATTCTTGCTCGGTGCGCTAGCCTTGAAGAAAGGTCTGCTACCTTGGTTGGCTATTGGTCTACTTCCGGAATTATTATCTCTGTTAAGGTTAAGGTGCTCAGGGGTGGCCTTTGTGCCTATGGTTGGGTGACAATATTGTTGTCTATGGAAAAATGATCACATCTCTTTATTTCTAACATTGTAAACCCCAATGCCTTAAAGAATTTTTCTTCATCTTCCCTGTGTTCTATTATTAGACAGCGTCTCGACTATTGAACAAATAGGTCTTATATAATATGTGTTATTATTATATGATCAATGAGTCGTGCTCAACTCTAAACTCGTTAATTTGGTCCAAGTTACATACAAATAAAACTAGATACAATGGCATGGGCCTGAAGATCTAATTATATCTGGCAATTTTTGTTAGTGTAATTGCAATGGTCTACGAGAAAAATGAAGGGCCTTAATGGTTTCAATGGATTGCGATTAATATTTTTATTGCTCCCTCTTTCCACTTTGTCCATTGGAGCTTATGTCACTCCTCAAGAGGAAAAGATGCTCCAAGATGAGGTGGGTTATCTCTTTACTTGATGCTAATTACAGTTTTAGGGTTTTGTGACGTAGACCTATCGGCCCTTGGGCCGAGATCCGCTCACAGGATCGTTCTTTAACCCCTTCGAGCTGGATCGGCTCTTTCAGATTCCTTGTTGGAATCGCCTTTCTAATCGATCCACAGGTCCTTCTCGCAGCTCGGAATCTCGCGAGTTCATGAGTCGTGACTCCCGACTCTTCCTCTCCAATCTCGCGATACTCGAGATCGTGAAATGGATATAGCTCTTCTTTCGTCAACGCCCTCCTTGCGCAACCACTAGCTAGGCTAAGCGCTAGCACCTTTCGTTATTCGACACTTCACATGTTTCAACGTCAAGACCTCGTGCTCTTACTTCACGATTTCCCGATATGCGAGAGTCAACAAAGTGTTGACTCCTTCCTCTAGGCGACGCGTGTCCACCTGCCAATCGCGCGGACCCCACCTTGAGGTTCTGCCACGCGTTCACACTCGTGCCTCGACTCTCGGCACTTCGCGACTTCTGCAGTTGAGACGAGGTCCTTCCAACCTCCGAACCTCCGAATACGCGAAACGCGCAATGAAGTTTTGATCCAACAGTCCTCCCTTGACCCGGATCCAACGGCTGTCTCCGCTCCTCACGACTTCACGACTTCGCGACTTGGAGCACCCAACTCTTGGGCTCTCACCCTGCGAACTTTCGAGTTTGCGAGACCCGAATCCTGGATCTCTTCGGCACTTCGTCGGCTCCGCGATTTCTGCCACCTGTCCTCCTCAGATGGACGGCTGCAATCTTCTCGCGACTTCGCAACTCGTGACTTGGAGCATCCAACCTTTGGGCTCTCACCTTGCGAACCTCCGAGTTCGCGAGATCCCTTGATCTCTGCCACCTGTCCTCCTCAGATGAACGGTTTTGATTCTCTCGCAAATTCGCCACTCGCGAAGTCGAAGGACTTCCCTTTCTGACCTCCGATGTCTGAATCCTCAATAGAGAGGATCTTGTGACACGTGTCCTTCCAATCGGACGGCTCAGATTTTTCTCGGGACTTCGCTACTCACAAAGTCAAGATGCTCACTTCTGTGAGTCTCGGTGCCCGAATCTCCGAAATGGATGATTCCGCGACACGCGTCCTCCGGCAGATGGACGGCTCAAATCTATTTCGCCTTGTCGCGATTTCTGAGGTCGAGTACCCGAACTCTTGTCCTTCGGATCCCCGAACTCCCGAACGCCAATATCCCAATACGAACTCCTTCGGGACTTTCACTCTGCTTACGAGGATTTAAACCTAGATCTCCTCTCGACAAATCCAATGGTTGTCGACTGTTTAGACCAAGATCTGACGGCTCAGACTTGTCTTTCCATTTGCGCCTTTCCTATGCTGCCTGGACACGAATCCACGGTTCAGATTCTCTCGGCTGATCCGACGGTAGTTGTTTCTCCTCCCGAGCTTTGGCGCTTTTCTTCCAACACTTGGAAGAATTTCAAATTCTCGAAGGCCTCGACCTTCGCTCCTTTTCCTCTGCGAGCTCTTCGACTTGAGTCCTCACCTGCGCGTATAAAAACGCTGTCCCTCCTGAGCTTTGGGAACTTTGAACTCTTTCAAAGAGTTCTCTGGCCTCTGCACTCCTTGCAGTTGTGGCTCCGTGCACCGAAAAACACTATTCTTCCTGAGCTTTACTCTCGAATCCTTAAGGGATTCTACGACTTCTGCGCTTCTGTAGAGTCTTTGCACGCACGGTGTTATCTGTCTAAACTTCTCAAATACTCAGACCCCTTAGGGATTTTATCCTTTTTCCCTTTCTCCTGCAGATGGAGAATTTGGATGCCCTCCTAGCTATCCTTCACTCAAGCAACCTCTTGTTGAGTGCTCAGGGTGTTTAGCAACCCTGCGAATATCCTTCAGTGGACTCTTCTTCCAATTATAGAACTCAAAGAGTTCTCTTCTTGTGCCTATCTGCACTCTGTCTCAATGCCCTCCTGGCAAAGTATCAAGAATCCTCAATGATTCTTGCTTTTTTCAGATTTCTGTGGTGAGAGATTTTAAATTCATTTGCCGAAGAATCCACAGTTGGTGTCATTTTGTCATCGACGTTTCAAATCCAGATTGGGATTCATCATCAGGACTAATCGTCAATTTAGAGAGCTGGTTGATCTTCGTTATTAATAGTGTATATGCAGGACAGTCAATAGGATAACTAGGTCGGCTAAATGTAACCCTAATTTGGAGCTAATTAAAACAAATTAATTATTAATAAGTTTTAAACGTAAGTTTGAATAGTGAGTAATATAAATGATTAAGGTTTATTAATAAATATAAATAATTTAAAATTTTTAGGGTTTAGAAGGAGTTTAATTATATTAATGTACTAATAGTATTTTGTTTTATATATTAATTTTTATTAGAGCTTAGAGAATTAATAAATCGAGATGATTTCTAAGGTTTTGTTTAAAGGTTTTGTTTAAAGGTTTAAAGATTCTTGCTTCTATCTGAACTCACAGCAGAGTTCTTCCTTTGTGCACTCCTTGCACTGGCTCAATGCCCACTTGGCAGAGCTTCATAGAACTCCTCAGAGATTGTCTTCTTCAGAACTCACAACAGAGTTCCTCTATGCACTCCCTTGCACCTGCTCAATGCCCACTTGGCAGAGCTTTACATAACTCCTCAGAGAGTCTGTCTGCAACTGTATTCTCCACAGCCTTGCCTCTAGAGGTATTCAGCAACCTCAAAGGTCTTCCTCTGAATTGATGATTCTTGTTTTTGTGCCCACCTGGCACGTCTTTGTTTGAATCTGCAGAGTTCAGAAGTGCATCTATGCACTGGTATTCAGAGACCACAGTACTCTGTCACGCCCTCCTGACATGAAACCACAAAGCACCTTTCAAGACTGAAAATCAAACAACTCCCTGCAAATGTCTAACATACATCTACAACATAAAAGAACACAATGAAGCATCCACATAACACAGAAAATGTGCAGGAAAATCTGCTCTGGTTTATATTAATGTAAATGCCCTTTTACAAAGGTATCCCTGAGCTCAGACTTTAACAGAGTCTCGTCTCTTTCTCTTCTTCTCTCCACTCACATACTCTCTACCATGAGATACAATTACAATGAAAGATATTTTACATGAGGGGGCTCTTTGAGCTCTTCCCTCCAACCTACCTACCCTATTAAATTACATTGAATGGGTTGTCTAGTCCAGAATTGGATCTAGATTTTAGCCTTACAAACATTAAAGGCCTATCTACTCTACACCTGCACAAAGCACGGCTTCACGGCTCAACAGCCTAAACATTTAATTACATTCAAATTCAAAATGGAAGACAAGGGTTGCGCCTCTCTTCAGCTTTGAATGCAAGCGTTGACGTGGCTGGCTGACGTGGAGAGATGCTCCTGCATCATACTCCTCAGCTGCAAAATTCATGAGATCCTGCTCATGAGCTTCCTCTCTCAGCTTTTTGGAAATCCTCCTGAATCCCAAACAAATTTCTGGAGCTGTTCATCTGCTCCATCTCCCTATTGTTTCTGTTGCTGCGGCTTCTTTCCTTCTGCTCAGCTTCTCCTCACTGGCAGTCTCTGCTGACCTGATCATCAACTCCCTGATCATCTCGATCACTTCATCCAGTTGTTCCAATGGCTGGCCCTATTCATCCAGTCTCTCCAGCTGCAAAAAATTTATGCAATTGGGTAGATCACCATGATCTCCCATGTCATCTTCTTCATCTTCTTCTGTGGCCTTAACTTGCCACCCTGCTACAAAGTTCATCTCTGCAATCTTCTTTTGACTGACCTGTTGTTCAGTCACCTTCTCTGACAACTCAACTTCTGCCATTTTTCTTGCTGACTCTGGATTGTTCAGCCAATCCTCTAACATCTCCAGCTCCATCTCCCATGGAGTGAGAAATCTACCTGCCTTCTCTTCGGCTTCTTCTGCTGTCAGCTTCAGTGTTGCAGCTTCCTGGCTAAAAGCATTGAGCCACTCTTCATAATGCTCATTCTTTTCTTCTTCTTATGCTTGGGCAACTTCCAAAGTCTGCTCCAATGCTTCTCTGACAGTTTTTTCTTGCTGTCCTGCTTCTGTTGTTGCTGCATCTGCAACATAGATTTCTGCCTCCCCTAGGTTATGTGGTAGGAATACCTGAATTCCCCCAATCATTTGAAGATTCTCCTGATCTTCCTCTTCTGTCAGTTGCATCTGTTGATCCAAACTCACCTCTGAGTTTATGAGACTCTCAGATAATCTCATCTGCTCATCCCTGCCCACCTGGCAATATGGGATTTTTCTGCTGCCCTCCTAGCAGTTTATGGAATCAACTGATCCCATCTCTGTTCCCTTGCCCACCTGGCAAATTGGAAACTTTCCGCTGCCCTCCTGGCAGTCTATGAGATCCCGTAGTGATCTTGATCCATTGCTCACCTGGCACTGTGAAATTCCCTGGCTGTCCTCATGACAGTCTGTGAGATCCCACAGTGATCTCAACCCTTTGCCCACCTGGCAATTAGGAATTTCTTCTCTGCCCTCCTGGCAGTGCTTGAGATCTTCAGTTGATCCCAATTCATCCTTACTACTGAGACTTCTCCCAGTCTCTGGTTTACATATATGAACCCTTTTCTCTGGTCTGTTGAGGTTTTTAGCAGGCCTCAACCACCATTTTAACAGCTTACACTGTCTTTTAGCCATCTCGTTGTCTATTTTCCCTGCTGGCAAATATGTTGTTGTCACTCTGAAACCTTGAGTGTTTCCAGCCTCTTCCACAGTCCTCCTGACTATCTTATTCTCCTCTTCGCTTCACCTGAAATCTACAGATGAAGTTCAGCTCTGATACCAACTGACGCAGACCTATCGGCCCTCGGGCCGAGATCCGCTCACAAGATAGTTCTTTAACCCCTTCGAGCCGGATCGGTTCTTTTGGATTCCCTGTTGTAATCTCCTTTCAAATCGATCCACAGGTCCTTCTCATAGCTCAGAATCTCACAAGTTCGCGAGTCGTGATTCCCGACTCTTCCTCTCCAATCTCACAATACCCAAGATCGCGAAATGGGTATAGCTCTTCTTTCGTCAGCGTCCTCCTTGCGCGACCACCAGCTAGGCTAAGCGCTAGCACCTTTCGCTATTCGGCACTTCGCATGTTTCAACGTCGAGCCCTCGTGCTCTAACTTCACGAATTCCCGATATGCGAGAGTCAACGAAGTGTTGACTCCTTCCTCCAGGCGACGCGTGTCCACCTGCCAATCGCGCGGACCCCACCTTGAGGTTCTTCCACACGTCCACACTCGTGCCTCGGCTCTCGGCACTTCGCGACTTCTGCAGTTGAGACGAGGTCCTTCCAACCTCCGAACCTCCGAATACGTGAAACGCGCAATGAGGTTTTGATCCAATGGTCCTCCCTTGACCCGGATCCAACGGCTATCTCCGCTCCTCACGACTTCGCGACTTGGATCACCCAACTCTTGGGCTCTCACCCTGCGAACTTCCAAGTTCGTGAGACCCGAATCCTGGATCTCTTCGGCACTTCATCGGCTCCGCGATTTCTGCCACCTGTCCTCCTCAGATGGACGACTGCGATCTTCTCGCGACTTGGAGCACCCAACCTTTGGGCTCTCACCTTGCGAACCTACGAGTTCGCGAGATCCCTTAATCTCTGCCACCTGTCCTCCTCAGATGGACGGTCCTGATTCTCTCGCGACTTCGCCACTCGCAAAGTCGAAGGACTTCCCTTTTTGACCTCCGATGTCCGAATCCTCGATAGAGAGGATCTTGTGACACGTGTCCTTCCAATCGAGCGGCTCATATTTTTCTCGGGACTTCGCTACTCGCAAAGTCAAGATGCTCACTTTTGTGAGTCCCGGTGCCCGAATCTCCGAAATGGATAATTTTGCGACACGTGTCCTCTCGCAGACGGACGGCTCAGATCTATTTCGCCTTGTCGCTATTTCTGAGGTCGAGTACCCGGACTCTCGTTCTCTTGATCCCCGAACACCGATATCCCGATACGAACTCCTTCAAGACTTTCGCTCTGCTTACGAGGAGTTAAACCTCGATCTCCTCTCGACAGATCCAACGACTGTCGGCTGTTTAGACCAAGATCTGACGGCTCAGACATGTCTTTCCATTTGCGCATTTCCTACGCTGCCTAGACACGAATCCACGGTCCAGATTCTCTCGACTGATCTGACGGTAGTTGTTGCTCCTCGCGAGCTTTGGCGCTTTTCTTCCAACACTTGGAAGAATTTCAAATTCTCGAAGGCCTCGACCTTCGCTCCTTTTCCTCTGCGAGCTCTGTGACTTGAGTCCTCGCCTGCACGTATAAAAATGTTGTCCCTCCTGAGCTTTGGGAACTTTGAACTCTTTCAAAGAGTTCTCTGACCTCTGCACTCCTTGCAGTTGTGGCTCCGTGCATCGAAAAACACTATTCCTCCTGAGCTTTACTCTCGAATCCTTAAGGGATTCTATGACTTCTGCGCTTCTGCAGAGTCTTTGCACGCACGGTGTTATTCGTCTGAACTTCTCAAATACTTAGACCCCTAAGGGATTTTATCATTTTTCCCTTTCTCCTGCAGATGGAGAATTTGGATGCCCTCCTGGCTATCCTTCACTCAAGCAACCTCTTGCTGAGTGCTTAGGGTGTTCAACAACCCTGCGAAGATCCTTCAGTGGACTCTTCTTCCAATTACAGAACTCAAAGAGTTCTCTTCTTGTGCCTATCTACACTCTGTCTCAATGCCCTCCTAGAAGAGTATCAAGAATCCTCAATAATTCTTGCTTCTATCTGAACTCACAACAAAGTTCTTCCTTTGTGCACTCCTTGCACTAGCTCAATGCCCACTTGGCATAGCTTCACAGAACTCCTCAGAGATTCTATCTTCTTCTGAACTCACAACAGAGTTCCTCTATGCACTCTCTTGCACCTGCTCAATGCCCACTTGGCAGAGATTCTGTCTGCAACTGTGTTCTCCACAACCTTGCCTCCAGAGGTATTCAACAACCTCAAAGGTCTTCCTCTGAATTGATGATTCTAGTTTATGTGCCCACTTGGCACGTCTTTGTCTGAATCCGCAGAGTTCATAAGTGCATCTATGCACTGGTATTCAGAGACTGCAGTACTCTGTCACACCCTCCTGGCATGAAACCACAAAGAACCTTTCAAGCCTAAAAATCAAACAACTCCCTACAAATGTCTAACATACATCTACAGCATAAAAGAACACAATGAAGCATCCACATAACACAGAAAACGTGCAGGAAAATCTGCTCTGGTTTATATTAATGTAAATGCCTCTTTACAAAGGTGTCCCTGAGCTCAGACTTTAACAGAGTCTCGGCTCTTTCTCTTCTGCTCTCTACTCGCAGACTCTCTACCAT